>CAUYUJ010017205.1:217395-255966 GCA_963575745.1 Prorocentrum cordatum
GGGCCCTATGGGGCCATTGGTCTCTTCAACGGCCAAAAGGGACCCTGCACCGGCCAGATGGGACCCCTCACCGGCTGATCCGTTCACCGGCTGATTGGGTGTTTCACCGGCTACGTCTTTCAATTGAAAGTTGATTGTAGTGTTCGCGTGTACGCCACCAAGAACGAGTGTGGAGTGCTAAGGGTTGCCACGACCGCTTCTGAAATTAATAGTTTTTTGTTTTTTTGGAGGCCGGTGAAGAGACCAATTCTGGTCGTGTACCAACGTGGCATGCATGCTGGGAGGAGGAGGAGGAAGAAGAGGATGCGTAGGAGCAGGAAAGAGTAGGAAGAATAGGGAGGGGAGGTCTGTGGAATTCTCCCCAAGGTAAGGTAGCACGCCAAATGGTACCTCATGTAAGCATGCGATACATTTACATAACAACATTTCAACAGGCACACTGGATGGGTAAATTTTGGCACGTGCTTGTTTTGCCTTCTCTGTGATGGCATATGATGTTGTTCCATGCCGCGCAGCTGCCTGCGGCAATTCCCGCCGTCGCGCCATTTCAACACCTGGGGTGGCGACTGTTCGATGGGGCGCCGTAACGGGCGAGATGTCGTGTCCCGAGGTTGGGGACACCCGTAACATGTGACGCTTTCCTCCACATTGTGTTGGCGGAGGACATGGAAACGATTGTGACTGTGGTGGCGGTGGTGACGACGACGATAGCGATGAGCAGGAGAAGGGAAATAAGGCAGGGGATCATTAGCATAACAAGATGATCAGGAGCAGGAGAAGCTTCGGGGCGGGCGAAGTGTGATCGGCAGGGTGATGACGATGATGATGATAGTGTACGATGACGATGACCATGACGACGATGATGATGATGACGATGCTGGTGACGACGACCATGATGATGCCGATGAAGACGACGACGAAAATGATGATTGTTCTGGTGGTGATGACGATGATTACGATGATGATGACGACGACGATGATCATGATGCGTATGGCGACGATTGCGATTACGATGATGACGATGACGATGATGATGACGATGATGATGAGTATGACGATGATGATGATGATGATGATGATGCTGCTGCTGCTGCTGCTGCTGATGATGATGATGATGATGATGATGATGATGATGATGAGAATGATGATGACGACGATGATGATGATGGTGATGAGAGGCCTCAGTTACAGGGAGTGGGTGCTGCACGCACTCGGGTGGACGCTTGACGCATATAGGGCCAACGTGCTGGACTCCCGCGTGCACGGCTTGGCCAGCAACACGTTCGCAGGCGTGCTGGAGGTGGGGGTCATAGCGAGTCTCACTGGATGCCACGTGCATGTGTTCGAGAAGGTGCAAGGCGGTTGCCAGCGCATCAGCGAAGCACTGCCCGTGGACGGCGAGCCCGCGAACGTGATCCCGACTTCGGCAAACCATAGGTCTCGCTAGGAATCCATAGGTTTCGGTAGGATTCGCTAGGAATCCATAGGTTTCGATAGGATTCGCTAGGAATCCATAGGTTTCGGTGAGATTCGCTAAGAATCCATAGGTTTCGGTCGGATTCGCTAATAATCCACAGGTTCCGGTCGGATTCGCTAGTAATCCACAGGTTCCGGTAGGACTCCTTGCCGGCGTGCACAGAAATCTGCGTCCAACAAGCATGCGCGTACCGGCGAGGCGAGGTCAGACGGTGAAGCCGGGCAGCCTGACCAGCCAGTCAGCCGGTGAAGGGTCCCATCTGGCCGGTGAAGGGTCCCATCCAGCCGGTGAAGACATTTTTCTCGCTCTATGGGGGCCCTAAAGGTCTCCTTTTCTGCAGCCCTCGCTGCCCCCCCATTGATCGCCCCCACATTACGCTTAGGTCGGGCATGTCCCCCTACAGACGGATTTTGAGCGAACAATGGTATTCGAAAATTGACACAAAAATGATACAACAATCGCCCCCACATTATTTGTTGATTTTTGGGGGGCATTCCTCCTGTAGAGGAGAGGGACAGGCCCCACTTAACATTACGCGCCCCCCAGCGGTCCCCAGACACCTCTTGCCAGGCGCCGTGGGGGCTCCGCTTCCCGAGCCGCGATCGGCCTTGACCGAGAGAGGGGCGCGCCCAGAGGGCAGCAGCAACCTCCCACCCGCCGCCGCCGCCGGCAGACGACGGCAGACGACGGCGACGACGACGACAACGACGACGACGAAGACGACGACGAAGACGACGACGGCGACGACGACGGCGACGACGACGCCACCGCAGCCTCTGGAGGTTCTGGGAAGTCAGCGGAGAATCACGAAAACAACACAAGCGTCATAAAACTTCTGTCGTCGTCGTCGTCGTCGTCGTCGTCGTCGTCGTCGTCGTCGTCTTCTCCGCCGCCGCCGCCTCCGCCGCCGCGGGTGCCGTCGTCGTCATCGTCGTCGTCATGTTCGCCGCCGCCGTCGCCGCCGCCGCCGTCGTCGTCATCGTCGTCGTCGTCGTCGCCGTCGTCGCCAGCGTCGTCGTCGTCGTCGCCGGCAGAGACGATGGCGCCGTCGGCGTCGGCGGCGGCGTCGGCGCCTGGCACAAGCCGATCGGGGAGCGCATCCCCATGCTCGAGGGGCTGCCGCTAAACGCGGCCGGCGCCCCGATGGGCGTAGCGGGCCAGGCCGCGGCCCGGGCGCGCGCGCGCGGGGGCGCGGGGCGCTGGGGTGCCCTCGGGGGAGCTACTCCAAATCCCTTATTCATCGACCCCCCCCCCAAAAAAAAACGGACCCCCCTCCAAATGCAACCTAATATTCCGGACCCCCCTCTTCGACGGGGCGCCTGAATAAACCGGACCCCCTAAGCTCCAATCCAAAGAAAACGCCCAAATAGACTGAACCCCCCCAGTTACAAAAAGGGCGTCTTGAAAAACGGGACCCCGGGGACGATTTATAAGGGAGTTGGAGTGGGCGGCCACATGTGCATTCTGCACCCACCTCCTACGGTTTCTGAGGGCGGGTGGGGGTTCACTCCGCTCGGGGCCTCCCGAACGAAGTGACCCCCATCCCCCCTCAGAAATCGCGGGAGGTGGGGGTACAGGCTTCACATGTGGCCACCGAGGGGGGGGTATGGGGGCGAGAAGCGAGGGTGATGGCGGCGAGCTGCAGTCAAACCGTGTAGTAAGGGCGCACGATACGGATGCAAGGGCCTCGGAAGGCCATGTCAACACTCTACGGGCGGGGCACGGCCAGCGAAAGCGGCCAAGGGTGGGCCGAAGGAGGAGGATGCAAGGGTTACCTTGGACAGTTTTTCATCCTTGCTATGCGGGTTGGCTGCAGGTGCGCTCGCGCCTCGTCTGACAGCCTATCCCTCCCTCCCATCCCTTCCCATCGTGCTGATGTTTCTTAATCCGCGGACGCGTGTCATAGAAGACCTGCGACTTATGCGCAATCGGAAAAGGGGGGAGCTGCGTGCACAGGAGGGGGTGGTGTCGTCGCCATCGTCGTCCTGCCAACCACCACCATCCGGAGCGCCCGGGATCGGCGGCACTGGCCGGAGGCCATTCAATACCACTTCGTGTTATGCGCAATCGGAAAAGGGGGAGCTGCGTGCACAGGAGGAAAAGGCGGGTGAGCAGGAGGATGAAGGGAAGGAAAAAGACGAGGACGAACAGGAGCGGAAACTAAAGCAGAAGGATCGGGATGAGGGTGGCGACAACGATGAATATTCGGGTTTAGAAAAGTGGCCCGCGCTGGGGCGAGGCGAACAGCAATGGCAGGAACTGGAGTGGAAGAAGCGGGAGGAACAGGAGGACCAGGGGAAGTCGGAGGAGGGGAAAGTATGGGAGGGACCACAATGAAGCAAGACTCAGATCCAGAAAAGTCGCCCGTGCTGGGGCGAGAGCGCCATTCTGAACGACGGGAGCAACGCGCCGATCCGGAAATGAGGCCCCCGCTGCAGCGGGAGCACTATTTTGAAACAACAAAAACATTTGAATTGCACAAGACCATACGAAACATGAACTTTTGAAATTGTGTGTGTGTGAGCAACAACACGCGGAGGGGGCTGGAGATCGTCGGGACAACTTCAGGGGAGGAGTGGGAGTAGCATTCACAGATTCTAAAGGGGGAGGGAGGGGCCGAGAGGGAAGGAGGGGAAGAACGACGACGACGACGACGACGATGATGACCTGTCGAGGATGGAGGACGAGGAGGATAGGGATGGAAAACACGGGAGGATGGATGAGGAACGAGAAGGAATCCAGAGGTAGAAGAAGGAGAAGGGCGATGGAGGATGATGAGGAAGCGGATGAGGTTTAGGTTGGGGAGGAGGAGGCGGAGGAGATATCGGGAGGGATGTGAGAGCAGGTGAGAGGGGGCGTCGGGACGGTGGGAGGTGGAGGAGAATGGGGAGGAGGAGAATGGGGAGGAGGAGAATGGGGAGGAGGAGAAGGGGGAGGCAAGCGTTGCGCGCTCGCGCCGCAGCTGACGTCCTTACTCTCCCAATCGTCCTTCCTCACGGCGCTGAACTATTGTGTGTCTGGGGGGCATCCTGCAGGACCTTGTTCCTTGAGATGGCCCCACCGTGTGCTGCGCAAGGGGCAAAGGGGGACTCTATGCACGGAGGAAGGGACTGCGGGAGCCTTGCCGTCGCTCGGACGTCTATTCCCTGTGCCCGTGTCGTTCCGTAGGTCGGGCCTGTCCCCCTACAGGGGGATGTGGGGTGATTTCTTCAGCAGGAGGAGCGGGAGCAGGAAGAGCAGGAAGAGCAAGAGGCGGAGGAGGGGAAAGGACTCGGATCCAGAATGTGTGGCTCCCTCTGGGGCGAGAGCGCCATTCTGAACGATGGTGGAAGACCACACCCATGCTAGAGCGTGGCCAGCGCTGCAGCAAGAACACCAGCTTTGGAGGACCAGGAGCCGCGAACGCTCCGACCGAACAAGCCACACCACAGGGAACGATGTCATCTTGATATCTGGCGCGTGAACAAACAAAACGTGGGAGAGGCGGGGAAACGCTTGGATCAGATCTCGGAGGGGAGAGTAGTTAGAGTAGGGTTCATGCTGTGCCATTGTAGACTGAAGGCAAGAAAGTGGAGCAACGAGCAGGGAGGGGAGAGATGAGGTGAACGAGGAGAAAACAGCAGGAGGAGGAAGAGGAGGAGGAGAGGAGAAGAAGAAGGAGGAGGAGAAGAAGGAAAGAAGGGTGGAGGAGAGAGGGAGGCGAAGGAAGAGGGAAATATGATGATGATGAAGATGAAGATGGAGATGGAGATGAAGATGATGATGATGATGATGATGATGGTGGTGATGATGCTGATGATGATGATTATGATGATGATGATGATGATGATGATGATGATGATGATGAGGATGATGATGGTGATGATGTTGATGGTGATGATGATGCTGATGATGATGATGCTGGTGATGATGCTGATGAAGAAGACGAAGATGAACATGAGGAGGAGGAGGAGGAGGAGGAAGAGGAGGAGGAGGAGACAGAAGGTGAGGATGAGGCTCCCGCACCCCCCGCATCCAGGGTCCCCTCCCGGCCTGCTCTCCGAGCCGCGCCCAACTGTGGCCACGGGAGCCTCCCGCAGTGCGCATCCGCCTCCGAGACAACAACCGGCGACGACGACGGGCCTGCCGTGGGACACGCGTCCTGGACCAAGTCATGTGTAGACGAGCGCGCTCCACTATACACGCGCAGAGTAGCTGCTCGCAGGTGGCCTGGATCCGCCCGTGCGGGATCTACAATACAAACTGCATCGCAGAGGTTAGTTTTTTTTCTGACGTTTTTTCGAGCAGGGACTCTGCGTTTTTTGTTATGTTTTCGGACGTTTTGTTTTCTGACGTTTTTTTTGTTTTTTCCCAACCATCCTGTGGTGTTGGGTCCTCGTTTTGAAGAGACGGTGCCCGCGTCCTCTCCTCTCCTCCTCTCCTCCTCTCCTCCTCCTCCCCCTCCTCCTCCCTCCTCCTCCCTCTCCTCCCTCCTCTCTGCGTTTCACCCACCCATTACAGCGCTTCGTGGCTCCATAGGGAGCTCCACCGAAGGCCCCAGTGGGGGTGTCCACATGCGGTTCCCCCACCCAGGGCAGCGTTTCGTGGCCCCATAGGGAGCTCCACCGAAGGCCCCAGTGGGGGTGTCCACATGCGGTTCCCCCACCCAGGGCAGCGTTTCGTGGCCCCATAGGGAGCTCCACCGAAGGCCCCAGTGGGGGTGTCCACATGCGGTTCCCCCACCCAGGGCAGCGTTTCGTGGCCCCATAGGGAGCTCCACCGAAGGCCCCAGTGGGGGTGTCCACATGCGGTTCCCCCACCCAGGGCAGCGTTTCGTGCCCCATAGGGAGCTCCACCGAAGGCCCCAGTGGGGGTGTCCACATGCGGTTCCCCCACCCAGGGCAGCGTTTCGTGCCCCATAGGGAGCTCCACCGAAGGCCCCAGTGGGGGTGTCCACATGCGGTTCCCCCACCCAGGGCAGCGTTTCGTGGCCCCATAGGGAGCTCCACCGAAGGCCCCAGTGGGGGTGTCCACATGCGGTTCCCCCACCCAGGGCAGCGTTTCGTGGCCCCATAGGGAGCTCCACCGAAGGCCCCAGTGGGGGTGTCCACATGCGGTTCCCCCACCCAGGGCAGCGTTTCGTGGCCCCATAGGGAGCTCCACCGAAGGCCCCAGTGGGGGTGTCCACATGC
Source organism: Prorocentrum cordatum (assembly GCA_963575745.1). NCBI lineage: Eukaryota > Dinophyceae > Prorocentrales > Prorocentraceae > Prorocentrum > Prorocentrum cordatum. The sequence continues at coordinate 224,044 of CAUYUJ010017205.1, forward strand.
GGTTCCCCCACCCAGGGCAGCGTTTCGTAGCCCCATAGGGAGCTCCACCGAAGGCCCCAGTGGGGGTGTCCACATGCGGTTCCCCCACCCAGGGCAGCGTTTCGTGGCCCCATAGGGAGCTCCACCGAAGGCCCCAGTGGGGGTGTTCGCATGCGGTTCCCCCACCCAGGGCAGCGTTTCGTGGCCCCATAGGGAGCTCCACCGAAGGCCCCAGTGGGGGTGTTCGCATGCGGTTCCCCCACCCAGGGCAGCGTTTCGTAGCCCCATAGGGAGCTCCACCGAAGGCCCCAGTGGGGGTGTCCGCATGCGGTTCCCCCACCCAGGGCAGCGTTTCGTAGCCCCATAGGGAGCTCCACCGAAGGCCCCAGTGGGGGTGTTCGCATGCGGTTCCCCCACCCAGGGCAGCGTTTCGTGCCCCATAGGGAGCTCCACCGAAGGCCCCAGTGGGGGTGTTCGCATGCGGTTCCCCCACCCAGGGCAGCGTTTCGTGGCCCCATAGGGAGCTCCACCGAAGGCCCCAGTGGGGGTGTTCGCATGCGGTTCCCCCACCCAGGGCAGCGTTTCGTGGCCCCATAGGGAGCTCCACCGAAGGCCCCAGTGGGGGTGTTCGCATGCGGTTCCCCCACCCAGGGCAGCGTTTCGTAGCCCCATAGGGAGCTCCACCGAAGGCCCCAGTGGGGGTGTTCGCATGCGGTTCCCCCACCCAGGGCAGCGTTTCGTAGCCCCATAGGGAGCTCCACCGAAGGCCCCAGTGGGGGTGTTCGCATGCGGTTCCCCCACCCAGGGCAGCGTTTCGTGGCCCCATAGGGAGCTCCACCGAAGGCCCCAGTGGGGGTGTTCGCATGCGGTTCCCCCACCCAGGGCAGCGTTTCGTGGCCCCATAGGGAGCTCCACCGAAGGCCCCAGTGGGGGTGTTCGCATGCGGTTCCCCCACCCAGGGCAGCGTTTCGTGGCCCCATAGGGAGCTCCACCGAAGGCCCCAGTGGGGGTGTTCGCATGCGGTTCCCCCACCCAGGGCAGCGTTTCGTGGCCCCATAGGGAGCTCCACCGAAGGCCCCAGTGGGGGTGTTCGCATGCGGTTCCCCCACCCAGGGCAGCGTTTCGTGGCCCCATAGGGAGCTCCACCGAAGGCCCCAGTGGGGGTGTTCGCATGCGGTTCCCCCACCCAGGGCAGCGTTTCGTGGCCCCATAGGGAGCTCCACCGAAGGCCCCAGTGGGGGTGTTCGCATGCGGTTCCCCCACCCAGGGCAGCGTTTCGTAGCCCCATAGGGAGCTCCACCGAAGGCCCGCCCCGGTGGCGCAGTCCGCATGCGGTTCCCCCATCCAAGGCAGCGCTTCGTGGCCCCATATGGAGCCCCACCGAAAGCGGCACCCACAACGCGTTACCAACAATTGCTTATGGTTGGGTCTTTCGCCAGGATAATTTTTTTTCTCTGACGTTGTTTCAGACGTTTTTTTTCTGACGTGTTTTTTCTGACGTTTTTTTCTCTGACGTTTTTTTCTGACGTTTTTTCGCGCTCGATGATCTTTTAAGCTTCCACGGCGGCCTCTGGGGACCTCCAGGATCAGGTCGGCTCTGTCCCCCATACAGGGGGGATTTCGGGGGGGAAAAACTGAAGATACTCCAACAGGATTCGAAACTGACAGAAAAGACTCAAAACATCCTCTGCTGACTGTTCCTCGACTATTTTCGAATCTCTCCCCTGTAGAGGGACGGGCCCGACTGAACTCTACGGCGCGCCGCCGCCGCGGCGGACCGCCGCGGCCGCGGCGGCCGAGGATCGACGCCGGGGGGGCAGGGTCAGGCCTCTCGGGCGGCGCACAGGCAGCCCTGCCCCCCAGGCAGTCCTGGCCGGCCTCAGCAAGCCTCAGGTCGGGCGTGTCGCCCTACAGGCGGATCTTGGACGAACAAGTAAAACAAAAAAAAAAAAAAAAACGCAGGCGTACTCGAAAGATGCGCGAAAATGGTCCCAAAATGGTCCCCTGACAATTTTTGGACTATGTTTGAAGATTCCTCCTGTAGAGGGACGGGCCCGACGTCAGGCAAGCCCCTCGGGCAACTCTGGCTGGCCTGCGCGGGCCCCCCCCCCCGAGGAGCCTGGGGCGGCCTGCACGCCTCCACCCTGTGGCGCGGGGCGCCCCAGGAGGGGACTGGGAGGACGAAGGGCATCAGGAATAGCATCAACATGCAATGAACGACATCTTCGGCCGAATGTACGTGTGAGGACATCCTCCTTTCTCCCGGCCCCATCCTCCCAACCCGATAGCTGTCGTCCTGGCTTCTCCATGGCGCGCCCCCCAGAGCTCTGGACCCCTTCCCCAGGACTGGCTCTTCACCCTGAGTCGTTGTCGGACCGCCCCGAGGCCTGGCGAGGGCCCCCCGAGGCTGAAGATATAGCGAAACACCTCCCTTCGTGATTTTCTCACGACGCGACCCTGAGATCCGACGTGGCAAAAGCATTGCGACATCGCAGAAAATGGCCACCGGAGCCACATACCCGATCTTTCTGCGACATTTTTCGAGCCAAATCGATATGTGAGGGTCCCAGGGCCCGAAATGGAGCGAGAACGCCCGTTGTAAAACAATTGCATCGCCAGGATCTCAGGGGAGGCTGACAATATGGCGAAACACCTCCCGCGGTGATTTTTTCACGACGCGGGGGGGTCTGTTGAGCAGGGACCGACCGTCCCGGCAATCCTGTAAGCCTGCCGCGAAATGTTCTAAGAACCCCCCACATGTGCCAACAGCAATAACAAGGTTCTCAGAACAGAAGCCCGATGAATCACCCAACGCAAGACGGTCCTCAGCCAGACGTGTTCCAAGCACATCTCGTGCAGACCACAAAACGGTCCTTAGAACACTCCCTGGTGGGCCCCTGTAGGCCAGCCAGCACGCCCCGCCACTGCTCGAGCCTGGGCCCCCCCCCGCGCCGCCGCGCGCGCGAGCGCGCCCGCGCGGCGGCCCGCGCGGCGGGGCTGCGGCGCCCTGCCCGCTCGAAGGGGCGGCCCCTGGGCCGACCACGAGGCCGGGCGCGGGGCCCAAAAGGCTGCGGGCTTTGCTGGGCAAATGTTCCACCACCACTACCATATGTAGGACGGGGGAGGAGAAGGGAAGATGGAGAGGTCCTCCTCCCTCCTCCTCCTCCCCTCCTCCTCCTCCTCCTCCTCCTCCTCCTCCTCCTCCTCCTCCCCGTCGCCGGCCTGCCCTCCCTCTCCCCGCCACCATACTTACCCGGACCCCCCCTCGAGTCATGAACAATAATCGCGACGGCAAGCTTTTCGCCATCTTTTCGGCCTGTGGGGGCCCTTGCGGGCCCTCGGGACCATCACGAAACGACTCAGGATGAGAAGCCGGTCTCGGGAACTGTGTCTGGATTTCTGGGGGTCCCGTGATGACAAAAAATCGCAACGTCGGGGGTCTTGGTACCCCCCTCCTCCCCTCCCTCCGCTTCCCTTCCCTCGCCCCTCCCCCCCCCCCCGCCTCCTCGTCCTCCTCCCTGCCCCGTCAGTCCCCCCTCCTCCCTCAGCCGTTCGTCTCGGGACAGGGGACAACCCAGGCTGATACGGCAAAATTCGGAATGGCCATGTCGTTCTGAGCCAAACATGGCACTTGGGCGAACGTCTCCCTCGTCGCCCGCCTCCCCTCCCTCCCCGCCCCATGCCCCTCGCCTCTTCTAGTCCTTGGACCTCCTGCCCCGGCGCCAGAAGGAACTTTCAGTGCAGGCTACTGTTCTGCCAGCTGCGTGCCACCTTTCGCTGGCAGGCTTCATGCATGCTCCATCCGCCTCGCAATCCAAAATCCCCATCGTTCGTCCCGCGGCTTGAAGCGTGCCCGTCTGTGGAAAGGACCATGCACTGGAAGAGGGACAAAGGCGTGGGACGGGGCGGAAGAGGGTAAGCGTGCGTGGGAGGAACCATGCACCGGAAGAGGGGACAGGCGAGGAAAGAGGGAAAAGGAAGAGATCTGCGTCCAGCCCTCCTTCCCTCCCTCCGTTTCCCCTCCCCTCCCCGCCCCGCCTCCTCCCCAGACCCCCGACGTCATGCTTTTCTCGTGACGCGACCGCCAGAGGTCTGGACCCGTTCCCCCAGGTCATCCTGAAAATCATGTCTTGACAGCCCCGAGGCCCGGTGAGGGCCCCCACAAGGGCCGGACATAGCGAGAAACCTTCCGTCGTGATTTCTTCACGTCCTCCTCCCTGCCCCCTCGTGATAGGTCGGGCGTGTCCCCCTTCAGGGGGATTTTCCGCGAAAAGTTGAACACAGTCAAAAAACAGTCTAAAAATAGCACATATACAGATATATATATATATATATATACATATATATATATATACACAGAAAAACCGTCCCCAGACTATTTTGTGAATATCTTTGAATATTCCTCGTGTGCAGGGACAGGCCCGACTCAACCTTCGTGCCCCCCTCTTCCCTCCTGGTCCCCCTGTGCCTCCGCCAGGGGCAGGGGCCCCGTGGACGCCCGCACCGTCCTGGCAGACCCGGCCGCCGCCTTCGCCGCCTTCGTCGTCGTCGTCGTCGTCGTCGTCGTCGTCGTCGTCGTCGTCGTCGTCGTCGTCGTCGTTGTGGTCGTCGTCGTCGTCGTCGTCGTCGTCGTCGTCGTCGTCGTCGTCGTCGTCGTTGGGGTCGTCTGCGTCGGCGTCCCGTCACATGCTGCTCAGAATCGAGGCCCGGACCTGCGTCGGGGTCCGAAGCCCAGACCCCCACCCCCCCTTTCCTGAGCCGCGCGCCCAGCCGCGGCGACGGGGATCTCCAGAAATAATGCGCAATGAACCGCGAGACGACGGCGGCGACGACGACGGCGGATGCTTTCGAACACATCGTGGTCGACGCGATCCTCGTCGTCGCCGCTGGAGGTGGAGGAGGGAGGAGGAAGGAGGCAGGAGGAGGACCAGGCGTAATTACCCCCAGGCGACGCACAGCCGGACCTAGGATAGAAGAACATCCCTCAAGAGCATGAGACCCCCCGCCAGCCAAAACGCACACAGAACACCCGAGGCCACCCTCCCCAGGACACACGAGAACATCCAACAAAGCACGAAGAACATGACCCAGACCCCCGACGTCAAGATATCTTCATGACGCGACCCCAAAAGGTCCGGACGCTTTCCCCGGGACCGGCTTTTCATCCCGAGTCGTTGATTGACGGCCCCGAGGGCCGGTAAGGGCCCCCAGAGGCCGAACATGTAGCAAAACACCTCCCGTCGCGATCCTTTTGTCGCGACTCTAGGGGGTTTGGGCAGGTGACCCATCTCCCCAAGCCCACCTCGATCTTCTATGCCTCAGTCCGCCCGCACCCCCAACGAGGCGCCCCGGGAAACACGGCTCTCCCGCCACGGCGCGCTCCGAGGACCTGTCACTGCACCGACCTTGCAGACGTGCTGCAGCGGATTGTTGCGTGGATTCCTGCCAATGCAAACCCCCGAAACGGCGCGTGAAGAACGACGTGAATTTCGCGTGGATGTTCGTTCAGTCTTCATCTCTGGCCAGACAAGCACCCGCACGTTAATCTCACCTAGAAAGCTGGAACGACATTCTCCAGGGCACCCTGGGCCCATCCTGTCGTTCTCCGCACGAAATCCACTCTGCGATGTTGGCGCCCCGAAGACCTGCCCTCCACGGATGCCCAGGATCGGGGGCGCGCAAACATGGATTAGCGATCCATGGACTTGGCGCGCCGTCGCCAACTCCATGGCTCGGGGGAGGTGCCCTCCCCCACAATGCGGCCGGTGCCGCCTCGCTCGGCGGCGACAGTCCGCGATGTCCCATGGACACGGGACCCGTCGCTAGTCCACGCCCCATTGATCCATGTTTGCGACCGCCTGACAAACGATCTGCCCAAAGAAAGGAACCGATCGGCAACATCAACAGCATCATCATCATATCAACATCCACATAAACATCCACATCCGCATCCACATCATCCGTCTCCGCTCGGGGGCGGCCAAGAGGGGGGCGTCTCGGAGGTGGACAAACCTCCATTTAGTAAACCTCCCTTTAGTGAAAACGGCCTAGGACCGAACCGACGGACCTGGACCAGCAAAGACGACGGCCGCGACACCCTCTCGCGAACCGAAAACGGCTAATTCCTCAATCGACGTGTCCGGGTAGGAGGTCTGTCCACCTCCGAGCGTCCAAGAGGGGGGATCCATGTTTGCGATCGCCTGACAAGAGGCGGGCCCCACGCCCCCCGCCAACGGGCTGTCTCCTGCGCGCCTCCTCCGAGTCGCGCCCGGCCTTCCCAGATGTCCCCGACTTCGGGTCCGCCGTACTTGGGTTGGTTTCGCAAGTAGGGCGGAAATTTCCGCCCTGCTTGCTAGGCTCCTTCGATGCCGATTTCCGCCCTACTTTGCCGTCGCTATTTTCGCCACACCTCTGCAGAAGCATCCGCGCTTTCTCTCTCTCTCTCTCTCTCTCTCTCTCCCCGAGGTGGGCATTTCCGCCATACTGTTTCGCACTGTTTGCTGTGCCTTTCCGACACAATTCCGAGTCGGAAAGTCAACCAAAGGGATCCGAAGTCAGGGGTGGCACATCGCTCGGCCGCCCCTCCCCCCGCGCCTTTTCGGGTGGCTTCGTGCGCCCCTGCCCAGACCCCCTCGCACCGTGAGAAACTCGCGACGGGAGGTGTTCTGCTCTATGTCTTCGGCCTCTGAGGCATAGGAGATCGAGGTGGGCTCTGGGAGATGGGTCCCCTGTACCCAGGCCCCCTCGAGTCGCGACAAAAAAAATGGCGACGGGAGGTGTTTTGCTCCATGTTCGGCCTGTGGGGGCCCTTACCGGCCCTCGGGGCCGTCAATCAACGACTCGAGATGAAAAGCCGGTCCCGGGGAAAGGGTCCGGACCTCTGGGGGTCGAGTCATGGAACAAATCACGACTTCGGGGGTCTGGATCGTGCGCTTCTCATTCGCAAGATGATCCAGGATGCTCCTCGATGGTCCCCGCCGAAGAAAAAATGCACACGTCCGAGCGGTGCCAAGTCCCTGGGAAGTGGAGGAGCAGGATGTGGAGAAGGGGCCTGGCCACAGAGGGGAAGCCAAGGGCGCGATGCCAGAGGCGCCAGTGCGGGACGCGGAGAATCCGGAGCAAGGGAAGCCACACTGAGGGAAACAAGATCGGGGAGACCAGAGCGGAGGAAGGGATCTTGAAGGCCATTCCTGACGAGGCTCCGATCACATGCACGGCTCCCCATCAAATCCGCGATCGGCGCCGCGGGGGGAGGCTTAATACTCGGACTCGCCAATGCCGCCGAAGAGCTGGGGCTCCTGGCTCTTCTCCTCCTGCTTCGGCGCCGGCTGCGGCACCGCCGCCGGCTCTGGCGCGGCTGGCTTGTTGAACCTTCCCCAGCGCTGGGACGCGGTTTCGGAGGAGACCGGCTCCGGCTCCGGCGTCGGCGGCTTGATCACCGCTGGCTCCGCCATGGCCATCGGCACCGCTCTTTCTCCGGCCATTCTCCCCAATGCGGCCTCCTTAGCAGCCTTTTCGTCCCGCTCGTTGGCCTGCTCAGCGGAAAGCTTCGCTTTCTTCAGCATCAGCTGGCCGGTGGCCCTGTCCACTATGGAAGCGATGTCCAGCCAGCCGGTCTGCCAAGGGATTCCCTTCAGCAAGTGGGTTTTCTGGTCAAACTGCATCCCTCTGACCTTCATCCTCTGGGTGCCATGCTGCACTACCTCGATGGTGTTGGGCCACCCGTTGACCTTGCTCGCGTTGATGAAAAATAGGCGGTCCCATCCAAAATCATTTCTCCACAGCGCAATGCCGGCCATGAGATCCCACATGCTACCGATGGGGAAGTCAGACTTCACCTGCTCGTACATCGCCCGGGACTCCTGCACCTTGGCCTGCTCCTCCTTTTTCTTCTGCTCCCATCTCTCATGCCTTGCCTTGGCCTCCGCCTGCATTCGCTTGGCCGTCTCGGGGTCCACCGGGGTGCCATCCGGCTTGAGGGGCACTCCGGGCACAGCCTTCGCCGCGTCTGGCTTCACCGGCGGTATGACCAACTTCGGCGCGGCGGGCTTAGGCTCCGCGCCTTCTTCCGGGATGTTGGCAGCCCTCAAGGCAGCTATGAAGTCCTCTTTCTCGAAGCAGCCAGCAGTCTTGACACCGTGGTACTGCGCCAGCTTCTTCAACTTCGCGCCCGACATCGAGGCGAAGCCGGTGGCGGCGGCCGCGGCTGGGGTGGCCGCGGCGGCGGCTGGCTGGGCTGTGCTCGCGGTCACCGCCGGCTGCGAAGCCCCTTCGGCGACGCTGTCGGCGGGGACCCGTATATGGCCCTTGAGCAACTTGGTGGGGTGGTTCTCCTCGTTGCACTTGTCGCACAGGAAGACCTTGCAATTCACGCAGTGCACAGTGGCAGCATCAGGTGGCCTCTTGTCGCAGGCGTCGCACTTGACAGCATCCTTCTTCACGAACACCTTGGACGGCAGAGCCTGCCGGGGGTCGAAGAAGGGCGGTGGCCGGATGGCGCCCATGCCCACGCCAGGCATTCCGGCCTTCCCGGCTGGTGCCAGCGTGGGCTCCACCTTCGCCCTTTTCGGCGGCGGCGCGCCCGCTCCTCCGAAGAGAGGGTCCAGTAGCGTCTTCTCGAGCTCCAGCTTCTTCTGCAGCCTCTCCTTGGTGGTGCTGGCCAGGGCCATCACGGCCGCGATGCTCAGTCCGTCTTGTGGCAGCACCCCCTGGTCCACCACCAGCGCCTCGAACTCGCAGCACCAGGCTTCGTCGTCGCAGCTGCAGCCGACTGACGTCTTGAGCTTGAGCAGGTCGTCTGTCTTGAGCGATCCGTCCTTCTCGCAAAGCATCACCTTGCTCTCGAATTCACCGCGCTCGCCGCCGTCCTTCGGCACGCCGCCGTCTGCACTGCTGCCGTCGCCAGCGGCCTTGGCGTTCATGGCATCGTCCAGGTTGTCCTGCTTCGTGCCATCCTCCTGCACGCCCGCCCGCTCCAGAGCATCCACGATGTGAGACTTCTCGAGACACCCGTCGAGACTCACGTCGTGCTGCTTGGCAAAGGCCTTGAGCTTGGAGACGGGCAACTTGTCCATGGGCAGCGCTCTTGGGCCGGACAGGCCCTTGAGCCAAATGGCCTCGGGGAGGAGGCGGAGGAAGAGGAGGAGCAGCAGGAATACGAGGAGGAGCAGCAGGAAGAGGAGGAGCAGCAGGAAGAGCAGCAGCAGCAGGAGGCGACGAACGCGGCGCCCGCAAAGTGGTGCTGCTCGCATCGCTCCCAGTGGCGCTTGTGGCCTCCGGGGACCAGCCTCTCGGGCGGTGGGTGGCGGCGCCGCCGCCGCCGCCGGCGCCGCGGCTGGAGGCGCTGCGCGTGCTGGCGTCTGGTGGGGAGCTCGCCTAGGCGCTACTGGGCGCTCTCTCGAGCACTGCCTCGATGTCCCTCCGCTGCTGCTCGTCGACTTCGCAGCGGACGATGGCGATCGCGCTGAGGAGGAGTCCCTGGTGACCACACTCGTCCACTGCGTCTGAGATCTTGGAGGCGACTGTGATCTTTCCAGTCTTCGCCTCCTCGCTGACGTCAACTCCGTCGGCTAGTACGTACACGTCGTCATCGTCTGACGTATTCGCCACGCTGGTTCCATTCGAGAAGCCCGACCGCGGCTGCGAGGTGTCGAGCGGCAGCTGGCCCAATTCTGCGGCCCGCCTGCAAGGGTTCTTGCCTGGTCTCACGCTCTCCCCGATGGTCTTTCCGTTCACCTTGAGGAACTCGATCTGCTCATCGGTGCCCATGTCGTCGTCGAAGTCCGTCTGGCTGATCTTCATGGTGAGCTTGCACGTCCTGTTCAGCATGCTCTCCCCGACCTCCAGCGTCGCCTCGGCCGCGCAACCAGGCTGCGCGCATCCGAAGTGCGCGGAGAAGTTCTGGGCCTGGAACAGCTTCGCCAACGTCTCGTTGAACTTCGCCATGGTTTCGTTGATCTTCGCCAGATCGACCTGGGCTGGATGCCACTCCAAGCGCTTACGCACGAGGCACGACACGGTGGCCTCGCCATCTAGCAGATTGCCGTTTCTTGGGAATTCGTCCACCATGCTGCTCAGCTTCCCCTCTACGAACAGCTGGCCGTCGTCCTTGATGATACTGTCCACGTCCAGCTCGTTTACACATGGGTACCACGCGTTCTGCGCCTCCTCGGTGTTGCCCGACGCCATAGGGTTGCAGTTCACCCCTACGGTCTCCCCATTCGCCTTGAAGAATTCGACCCGCTCCTTGCTGTTGTACTCGTCGTCGAAATCGGTGGCGTGGACGGCGATGCTGAGCTGGCACAGCCTGCGCTGCTCCTCCGAGTGGTTGAACAGCCGCGGGAAGGTCGCGTTGGCCACGCAGCCGACCGAGCCGCACGTCAAATTTACCCTCTCGGTGCGCCGCTCCCACTCGACGTAGCGCCGCTGCGAATGCGGCGAGGGCTCCCTGTTCCGTCCGAAAGCATCGTACTCGCCAACAGCCGTATCGAACCACATGGGCCCCTTGCTCTCCTTCGCCTGCGGCGGGTGGAGGGCCCCCTACTCCTTTTGTTCGTCCTGCTCGTCCTCTTTTTTGGCTACACGCAAGAATGACCCTGGGTTAGAGCGACCTTCGGTGAGCGGCTTTTGGGGGGGCGCGGGTAAACTCATTACCAGCGCGCAAGACTCTAACGTCGCATCACATTCGGCGATCGGGGGTCCCCAATAAGCCCGCACCAAAGGTCACTCCGGCGAAGGGCCACTCTTACGTATAGTCGACCATTCCCCTTCCTCCTGCGTCTGCTGCTGCTCCTCCTCCTTCCTCCTTTGCCACTGCTGCTGCTCCTTCCCCGTATCGTGCTCCACTTCCTCCCCTTGCTCCTCCTCCCGGTCGTCTTCCTGCTGCTGCTGCTGCTGCTGCTGCTGCTGCTGCTGCTGCTGCTGCTGCTGCTGCTCTCCCCGCCATCCCCCAGGACTTCCTCTCCCGCTCATCCGTCTTCTCTTCATCCTCCCTGATCCCCTCCCCCTCCTCCTCGCCCTCCTCCTTTTTCCCAACCAGCATGTGGTGTTGGGTCCTCGTTATGAAGACACAGGGCCCCGCGTTCCTTCTCCTCCTCCTCCTCCTCCTCCTTCTTCTCCCCCTCCTCTCTACCAAGTTGGCACACCCCATCACACACTTCGTGACCCCATAGGGTGCTCCACCGAAGGCCCAAGTGGCTGTGACCACATGCGCCCCCGCCACCAATGTCGGCACACCCCTCACACGTTTCGTGGCTCCATAGGGAGCTCCACCGTAGGAACCGATAGCTGTGACCACACGTGTCCCCGCCGCCCATTTCGGCACACCATAGCGTCATAGGGAGCTCCACCGAAGGCTCCAATGCCTGTGACCACATGCGTCCCCGCCACTCATTTCGGCACACCCCTCAGACGTCTCGCGGTCCCATAGGAAGCTCCACCGAAGGCCCCAATGGCTGTGACCACATGCGTCCCCGCCACCCGTGTCGGCACACCGCTCACACGTTTCGTGACCCCATAGGCTGCTCCACCGAAGGCCCAAGTGGCTGTGACCACATGCGCCCCCGCCACCAATGTCGGCACACCCCTCACACGTTTCGTGGCTCCATAGGGAGCTCCACCGAAGGCCCCGATAGCTGTGACCACACGTGTCCCCGCCGCCCATTTCGGCACACCATGGCGTCATAGGGAGCTCCACCGAAGGCTCCAATGCCTGTGACCACATGCGTCCCCGCCACTCATTTCGGCACACCCCTCAGACGTCTCGCGGTCCCATAGGAGGCTCCACCGAAGGCCCCAATGGCTGTGACCACATGCGTCCCCGCCACCCGTGTCGGCACACCGCTCACACGTTTCGTGACCCCATAGGGTGCTCCACCGAAGGCCCAAGTGGCTGTGACCACATGCGCCCCCGCCACCCATGACGGCACACCTCTCGCACGTTTCGTGGCTCCATACGGGGCTCCACCAGAGGCCCCAATGGGTGTGACCACATGCGTCCCCATCACCCATGTCGGCACACCCCTCCCTATAAGGAGCCCCACCGAAGGCCCCGGTGGCTATGACGACATGCGTCCCCGCCACCCATTCCGGCTCATGACTCACAAGTTTCGGAGCCCCATAGGGAGCTCCACCGAAGGCCCTAATGGCTGTGACCACATGCGTCCCCGCCACCGATTTAGGTACACCCCGCAAACGCTTCGTCGCCCCATTGGGAGCTCCACCGAAAGCTCCAATGCCTGTGACCACATGCGTCCCGGCCACCCATGTCGGCACACCCCTCACACGTTTGTGGCCCGCCCCATGGGGAGCTCCACCGAAGGCCCCAGTGGCTGTGACCACATGCGTCCCCGTTACAGACACACGTTTCGGGGCCCCATAGGGAGCTCCACCGAAGAGGATCCGCACCACTGCGGTACTCACACATGCATATGGTTGGGTCCTTCGCCATGATAATTCTGCAAGTTGGGCAAATGCTTTACTGCAGGTCCGTGCCGTGTCGACCCTGGTGTTGGTTCCTGACACCGCGCTGGATCGTTCAACCTTGAACGATCGGCCGTCTCCGCAACGTCCGATCGTTCAACATCGACCGATTCTGGGCCGCCGCCGGCGTTCAACCTTGAACGCCGCTGGCGGGGTCGCCGCCGGTCGACACGACGCGAACCTACCGTAGCAACACTGCCTGTAGCGTTTTCCGCATCCACCTCCTCCTCTTCCTCCTCCTCCCCCCTTTCTCCTCCAGGATCGCACCACAAACCGCCGACATGACGGGGAGACACCAGAAGACCGCACAAGAACGCCGAGAACAGCCTGCGTCCAGTGGAAGGCCTGCTCCGCGGCGCTGTACGTGCCGAACTCCTCTGGCGGCGCGGCGACAGGGGGGGGGGCCTACCGAGAAGGTAGACGAGGCCAGGACTGGGACAAACACGGACTGGGACATGGGACGCAGAAGGACATGCTACAAGCCTCGTCAAACATAGATTGAAACGCTGTTCAAAATCGAAACGCTCGATAGTTCGGGCACGTGTCAGAAAACGCGTTCTTCAATGCTGTGAGGGTACTGCCGGATTTTGGACACCCCTGCGTCTGGGCCGAATACCTCAAGCCAACATTGAAATAGCGCCCACCACGCAAACACCGAAAACAACAACCGTGAACCTATGTTTGACGAGTCTTGTAGTACTACGTGTCTTCCTCGGAGGCGTGCGTCCGACCCGAACACATAGTAGAACCTTTTTTTAGTATATCGCTTCCCGAGCGGTATGGCAAGACAGCGTCCGCCACAAAGTATATACCATAAGACTTCTTGGTGCGCGCGTCGCCACTGGGGGGGGGGGGGGGGCGACGCGCACATAGTATCAGGATGTTGGGGTGCCGCCGAGAACAGATCGGGGGTCTCTGAGATTCAGCGGCGCTGGAAGATATGTCGGGTCCCACGGCCGTTCCAGAACGCTCTGAGAGCGCTCCGGAACGCTCCGGACTGATTTATCCTGGTCCTATAGCCCCTCCGTGCGAAGGCAAATTGGTTGCTTCTTAGACTTTGCGGCTAGCCAGAGGGGGGGTTAGTGACAGGGGGCAGACCTGGCGCGCGGAGCGCGCCAAGGCCGGCGCCGGAGGCGCCGCCGGGGGGGCCCAGACGCGGATCCAAGAAACCCGTGCAGAGCGCAACGAAAACAATTGGTATGTTTTGCTTCTTCTTCGAAAAACGCTTTCATCTTCCGGGGGCGCATTTGTTATTTCCGCCCGCTTCCGCCGAGCTTCCGCCAGCGGAGGCGGCCTCGTTTTACTTCCGCCGACCTTTCGCCACCGTCCGCCGCGGAGGAGATGACAACTCCTTCGACCCTCGGAGGCAAGGCCCTCTTTTTGGGGCGCCCCGTATGTCAGCATCGAGTCGGGAAATCGAGCCAGCCTCGAACTTATCCCTATTCCTGAGATCGGCAGTTCCAGGGCGATGAGAACCTTGGGGAGGTACCCTCAGAAACCGAGGGAACCCTCAAGATCGTCGCCGAGGTTAGCTGATGCCAGACATGGGAATCGGGATATGTCTAGGGGGACGAACAATGGCATGAACACAAAACTCGGAGGTCCGCGCGGACTTCTCGGATCGGCGCTGGGCCCCCCGCCCCTGGCGCGCTCCGCGGGGACCTCTCCGAGTGGTTATGTTTATATGCCATTGCTCGTTCCCCTGGTGTTCCAAGCTGGTAAACATCGGACAGGATCGACATGTGCATGTGCTAGCGTCCAAAACCCGGATAGCAAAGAGGCACGTGTGGGGGCGCGGCCTCACGCACGCGGTTCAGCGTGCGTGGCGTGGAGACGCTGGAAACCTCGCGTGACGGAGCTCTGGAGACGCTGGAAAGCTTCCCTGAGAAGCTCTGAATACTCTGGAAAGCCTTCCTGGAGAGCTCTGGGGAGCTCTCCTGAAGCGCTTCTGCAGCGCTGCCAGCGACGCTTCCGCGCGTGCCTGCACGCGTGCAGGCACGCGTGGACGCGTCGCTGGCAGCGCTCCCGGACACGCTGCGAGCTCCGGCAAGCCTCTGCGGGGATCGTGGACCGGCGGAGGTGGGCGTGTCCCCCTCCGCTTCTCTCCAAGGCTTCTTCTCTGAAGCCCTCAGCTCTCCAAGGAGCTATCCGGGAATTGCGCATGTTGCTCTCATCGTACTCAAGGACCCCATCCTAGAGATATGCTTGAGCACCCAGGAGAGTGTCGAAACAGTGCTGCACGAGCATCGCCTCCCAGAGCCAACTCCCCAGTTTCGGTACTCTCCTGGTGCTCGCACTTCTTTCTGGTGATCAAGGCTGAAGTAGGTTGGAACATCATAACATAAATCCCACCCTGAGACCCCAGGACGTCCATTGATTGTTGGTGTGGGGACGTCACGCTTCCCACAGCAAACCATCTAAACCGAAGACACCCATGGTACACTGGAGGTAAGTAGGGTGTTTCTTGGCAATGGCCTCCACTGTAACCCAAGATGGTCTTTAGAATCTAGAGCCCCCCCCAAACAAGTGGAACTAATTATTTGTTCGGCAGCCTTATTGACGGACTGGAGTCGCACCAATAGAGGGAAACACATTATTTTTCTCCGCAGAAAGATCAGGGGGGTCGAACTAGAACGGGCAACTTTGACCTTTTGGTGCGCGGCTTTTTGGGGGCCGCGGGGGGACCAACACACGAGCGCGCAAGACGCAGCTACCGCTTCGCGCTCGGCGATCGGGCGACCCCAATGGGCGCGCACCAAAGGTCACTCCGGCGAAGGGCTACTCTTACGCGTATCTGGACGCCCGAAATGGGTACTGAAATAATGGGCACAATGCCCCAACAGCAAGTGTTGTCCAACACCGACCGCGGCAGCTGTTGGGCAGGCGGCCTTGTGCCGCGGCGACGCCGACAGCGAGTCCAGCTCAAAATTTTCAGGAACTGCTATTAAGTCGTTGCACCCATTCTTTCCGTACCCGTTCCGATCGTCCCGAGCGTAATTAGTCGCGGAGTGGACCCCAGCGGGCGCGCACCAGAGGTCACTCCGGCGAAGGGTCACTCTTCCCAAATCCCCGACGTTGTGATCGATGTTCGTTTCACGACGCGACCCCCAGATCGGGGATGGACAGACCCCCCTTTAGTAAAACGTGGTTTAGTGAAAACGACTTCGGGCCCAAACCTGGCTGGCGCAAGCCTGGAAAATAAGGGCCACGGCGCCCTCTCAAAAACCGAAAACGGACAATTCACTAATCGACGTGTCACTGTTGGGGGTTGTGTCCACCCCCGACCAGAGGTCTGGACCCCTTCCCCGGGATCAGCTTCTCATCCCGCGGCCGTCTTCTGACGCCCCCGGGGCCCGGCCAGGGCCCCCAGGAGGGCGAACATGGCGAAGCACCTCCCGCCGTGACTTCCTCGTGCCTCGAGGGGCTCTCGGTGCCCCCCCCCCCCCGGGCTCGCCGCCGACAGACGGGTAGGAAGGCACCAACTATACACCAACACCGATCCTGGCCAGGATCACGCTGGGCCCAGGATCGGTGTATATGCCCTCCTGCCTTGGGCAAGAAGGCATATACACCGATCATGGGCCCAGGGTGATCCTGGGCCAGGATCGGTGTTGGTGTATAGTTGGTGCCCTCCGAACGGGGCCGGCGCCCTGCCGGGAGGCCTCCGAGGAGGCCCGCCCTCGGGCGAGGCGGCGGGTCCACCGACCGGGGCAGGGCGTGCCTGCTCGGAGGGGCCGCCGCCCGTGCTGGCGCTCGCGGGCCTGCGCTGCCAGAGGGGTGGCCCGCCTCCGTCGGGCAGCTCCCCCCCCTAGGGAGCCCACAAAGGACGTACGCGCCCAGCTATGTACATGAACGCGGCCCCTTGGCCCGCGAAACCTGCCGCGCGATACGAACATTCGCTCAATGCGAACTCTCGAAACCAGCGTGGATTCATGTACATGTACGTCCTTCTTTCGCTCCTGACCCCCCCCCGCAAACACCTTCGCGCTGGTTTCTCCCCATCTGCACGCCCAGGGGGCCCTCACAGAGCCTCGGGACCGTCAGAAAACTGCTCAGGATGAGAAGCTGGTCCCGGGGACGGGGTCCGGACCTCTGGGGGTCGGGCCCTGAAAAACCATGACGTGGGGGGTCTGGGCCCCCCCCCGTTGAGGGGCAGCCCTCCCCGCGCCTCCCCTCCTCCTCCCCCCCGTCCCGCCTCCCTCCTCCGTCCCTCCCTCCTCCCCGTTGCCATTTTGGCTTGAGCTCCGAGCGCTGCTCCCGCGCCTGGCGCTTGAAGCGCAGCCGAGGGGGCGGTTCAAGGCCCCCCGTGCACGCAGGTGTGCGCCGCTGCTGCCCACACCCATTCCACGTTCGCGCATTCCCTCACCCTCGTGACCTCTTGGAAGCGTCGCGCCAAGTCGTACATCTTGGTTCGCGTCGTGTCGACCCAGGCGTTGGTTCCTGACAGCGCGGGGATCGTTCAACCTTGAACGATCGGCCATTTCCGAAACAACAGCTCGTTCAGAATCGACCGATTCAGGGTCGCCGGCGGCGTTCAAAAATGAACGCAAGCGGCGGGGTCGCCGCCGGTCGACACGACGCGAACCTGCCGTACATCTTGTGCCCTTGTGACGGCTGCCCAAGTTGGACCTGGGCCAGCCGCAAGAAGGCCTTCTGCAGCCTCTGCGGCACCCAGCAGCCGCTGGCAGAGAAGGCACGGGTCGGCTGGACTGGCTGGGACTCCCAGCTGAAGGGCAAGGGCAAGAAGGGTACGGGCAAGGACGTAAAGGGCCAGGGTGGAATTCGGAATGGCAGTGATGGAGGAGGAGGCGGTGGAGCAGGAGCAGTCGACGGGAACGGAGGTGGTGCACCCCCTTGGTCACGTAACTAGATCCCTGTCTCGCAGCCTCAGCAATCAGATGCCGCTACCAATTGACGTGTTGATGGCCCAGAATCTTGTGAAGTTCTTTAAGGGGTGGAGAGTTGCACCTGGAGACAAGCGTCTTGTTGAAGCCCAGGAAACTATGGAAGCCGCCAAAGAGAAAGCATTCCAGGCCTCACGAATCAGATGCAGCACCAAATCTTTCTCCTGACAGATGCCACTACGATGACTGTCAGCTTGGAGTTGCACGACTGAAATTAACAATCAAAGCAGACAACAGCTAACACGACAAGACGGGCCAGCTTGCAGGCACGATGGTAAGGAAGCGCTGGCCCAGCTTTTCGGGGGAGGCTTCTTAACCCGATGCCCGGCTAAGAACACGACGAGCTCGCCCTGGAGTGTCCCGGAGCGTCCCCGATCGGCGGGGCACAGGCCAGAGGCCCGCACAACTCCTTCGAGAGACGTCCCTATTGGGCCGCCGGGAGAGCAGATATCTGAAGCTGTGCAGCAGCGAGGCGGATGCAGGGCGGCTCCGCTTCAGATCGGGGATCTGGCCTCAGGCCTTCTGTGGAAACTTTCGGAGGGCTCTTTTTCAAAAAGCGGGGTTCACGCTGGAAGCCCTTCCGTGGACTTTGTGCTCCTGCCTCGTCGCCGTCCTTGTGGCCAGGAGCATGCATGGCAACTCCTGCTCACAAGGGGGCTCTCGCCTGAATTGTAGGATTAGGTCGGGCGTGTCCTCCTACAGGCGGAGCTGCAAGAAAAATAACACATACTATGTTGAAGATGCTATGTCCACATACTATGTTTTGACTATGCTTGAAGATTCCTCCTGCAGAGGGGCGTGCCCGACTGAATTATAGGACCATGGGGCACTCGCCTTTCAGGGAGACACTGCCCGCAGGGACGATCCATTCCTGCAGAGTTTCACGAACAATGCGGGGACCTGTTGCAGGCGGGCGTGCTGCAGCATCGCTGATGCATATTTGGCTTCCTCTGGTCCTCCTCTCTTTCCGTGCACAGGGGGGAGATGACATTCCTCCTCCTCCTCCTCCCCCTTTTCCTCCTCCTTCTCCTCCTCCTCCTCCTTCTCACATGCTCCCGCACAGAATGAGGGAGAGAAAGAAAGCGGCAGAGAGAGAGAGAGAGAAAGAAAGATGACTATGCTCCTCCTCCTCCTCCTCCTCCTCCAACTCTTCATGCTCCTCCTCCTCCTCCTCTCCCTTCTCCTTCTCCTCCTCATCCTCCGCCTTCCTGCTTCAACGCTGCCACGAGGAGGACCCCGTTCACGGCTGCTCCGAGGAAAGGGCCAGTTGAACGGCGGCGTCCTCCCCCATCGTCCGTCAAACCCCCCTCCCACCTCCCCCCCGCCCCCCCGGACCCCCGACGTCGAGTTTTTCTGTCCTCCGCATTGGCCCCTTGCGAATTTGTTCGACATCTTTCCCAGGACGGGGCTCTCATCCTCAATTTATATTTTTTCGGGCGGCCCCGGGGCCTCGTCGGGGTCCCTAGAGGCCGAATGTGGCAGAGGACCTCCCGCTGTGACCGCTTGTTTCTCGCAGCGCCAAGAGGTCTGCCTAACTCATCTCTCCCCCGGTCCACAATTGCGTCTCGCCGCCGCTCCTGCTGGAAACCCCCGTAAACGGTCTCCCGCCACCCGGAGGTCGGGTGCCCCCGCGGCATGGTGGCAGGCTCCGGGGGGTAGAACGTCTGCCACGCCTTGGTCCAGAGGGAGAGAGAGCGGAGAGGTCAATGGGGGAGAAGGAGGCGCATCGGGATCGGGAGGAGGAGGAGGAGGAGGAGGAGGAGGAGAAGGAGGAGGAGGAGGAGGAGGAGAAGGGGGAGGAAGAGAAGCAGGAGGAGGAGGAGGAGGAGGAGGAGGACGAGGAGGAAGAGGAGACGGGGGAGGAAGAGGAGGAGGAGGAGAGGAAGGGAGAGGAGGATGAGGAACGCACGCGTCGGAGGCACGCGCGGGTCCCGCCTACCCCATGGCGAGCTGGAAGCCACGGGCGCCTATGCGGCGGAGCTGCTTGAGACGAGCTGCAGCTCAGTGACCCAACCTCTGGCCCTGGTCCGAAGGCGAACACATGGGCTCGACGCGCAGGTCATGAAACATATGGAAGGGTAAACCAATACCAAGAGCAACAATAAGCAAGTTCGGTTTGTGACGCACAAAGCGCCCAAGGGAAGATGGCGGCGCTCTCCTCCCCCGAAGATTCTGAAAAACGGAGGTGTAACACCAAGAGTTGGCTATATCATTCAGAGACCACGGGGCAGTCAAGATAGTGAACAAACGAGTCGGGGCGGGAGGCACGGCAATATACACCGTATAACATATGGCCCCCAAATCGGGCTGGACAGCGCCAGGCGCTGGAATATGCTTCAAGAAGCGAAACAAAAACAGATCACGGAACTAACCTGGACAGGCGCCTCAGATACATCCGAACACTCGCAAGACCATCAGGGCCCGAAGACCCAATAAGCATATTCATGCGATAGAAGAAAGGGTCATGGTATCCCGAGGGGGCCTGAAGACGGAACCACTTCTCGGTTTTGCTCTGGATCCTCGGGGTGCCAGCAACTGGAGCCGACGGAATGGAGCAGCAGCAGCAGCAGATCTGGTCAAAGTTGGCCATGCGAGTGAACATCGGGGTCTGCTCCCACACAGGATGAGAGCACATTGCTGAGTTGCGCTCGATACTCCCGCCCATGGCGTGGATCCGTGTCCGTGCCCGAAAGAAATCGATGGAGTTGCATGCTAGCCTAGATAAGGGCTGCCCGTGAGACTAGGTCCAAGCGCCGTAGCTGGCACGGGGGTCCCACCTCCTCAAGATGCTCAAGCGCGACTGGACTGATGGCATTGTTTGGGCCTCCCACTAGGGCTTGGCCAGCCGCGCGCACACTCTCGCAGACTACGGGCGCAGGCGAGAAGAACAGCAGCACATACTATAGACAACTGAAGGTATTTCGACGGAGGGCGGCGATGCTTTTGGTCAGACCAAGACCCAGGCTCTTGATTCCCCGAGATCTGGACAAGACCTACGGCACCCAGCTTCCCCAAGAAATTCGCTCAAACATCTGGCCGAGGCGACGACCTTGAACTCCGTGGGCAGACCTGCATCAGCATGGAGAGACGCATATTTGGCTGGCGCCAACATCTGCAAGGGGATAATGAGAAGGTCTGCAGCTGCTGCGACACACTGAAAGACCGGGAGCAACAGGGCGAGCGAGCGGCAAACGTCTTGCGCCGCAGCTCCTACGCCGTCGGCACAGGCTGCAAGACCAGATGGCGAACGTGAAAAGCGAGACTCCAGCATTCGGAGGAGGGCAGGGTCCATGCAGAGAGCGAATAGCGAGGATGATAATGGGCAGCCCTGCGCGATACCTCGTCAAACCCACCGCCCACCCCCCTGAGGCCCACAGAAGATGACAGAGACCCAGACGCCCCGACTATGCGCAGCAGCGGCCCGACGGACTTCCCCAGGAAACTTCATTTCTTCACAGCGATGAGAACCATGGCGCGCAGCAGCGTGGGAAAGGCAAGACAAACATCAAGCATGAGGTCACCGGCGCGCTGTTAACCGTCCTGGACAAACGACATTCTACGGCAAGAATGGCGTTGGTAAAGTTACGTCCATGGGTTAACCGCCTTGAGTTGCACGGGGAACTTCTTGAATAACACGAATGACAGGTCGATTGGCAGCACGACTTACGTGCTCATTGTCAGACTTGACCAGGGTAGTCGGTCTGATCTGAGCTGGCGCGCGGAAGACTGCGTCGACGGCGTCGCCAGGGTTATCGCCTTTCGGTAGAACACTGCAGCGCTGTGGTTAAAGTTGTCGGGCAGCGAGCCAGGCTCCAGCAACTCTTGATGCGCGCATAACAGCGCCTCCATCGTCAGAGTGCCTCCTCTCGACCAGGCTGAGTAAGGGGTGCCATCGGGCCCAGGACAGGAATCCCTGGCTATCGAAATGGAATCGCAGAACTCATGAAACTCCATCTCCCAAAACATCAGGGGTGGCACTCCATGGACGGAAGGCAGCAGCTCCCGATGGCGTCGGGTTTCACCCAGGGCGCAGGCGCGCGCGCGCCCCCGGCGCGCAGCAAGCTGTCGAGCGACTGCTCTGGGTTCGGCAAGCTGCAATCCACTCGGATCTGTACGCCTGACAGAGTGGTTCGACGCCGCCGCGACCCCCTGCGCCCAGGTAGGAAGTCAGCTTTGCTATCAGGGACTGCTTATGGTAGATGGGGGAGTGGCAGCTTCGGCATCGCAAAATTGTTATTCGAGCAGAGCCGTCTTCAAACGACTGAATTTCTAGTGAAACCCGAGCAGGTCTGTCCACGCGCGCGACTGGCTGCAAATGTACTCTCCAAGCCCAAGAGAGGCCTGTGAGGCGCGCTGCAGAGAGATAAGGCGACCTTGCCGAAGACATCGCGCAGCGGACAGAGCCCAGTGCACCTTTTCGTCAACCGAGAGGGGGCCTCCAAAGCAGGCAAACTCGACGACGGCTTTGGCGGCAGCCTTGATGTTGACCCGAGCTTCTCCAAGAGCTCAATCGGGGTCGGTGCCCAAGGAGCCGGCGAGCACCGGGGGCCTCTGCAGATGCATGGGGCGCCGCGGGTGCCGCGTAGCCCAAGACAGAATCCGAATTATCCCGGGTCAGGGAACGCGAAGCACAGGAGCAGACGGCGCGTGATCCGAGAGCGGCCAGTCCCCGTTCGAAGCCCAGAGCATCAAGCGATTGGGTTTAGAATCAAGCAAGATGGCGCTGGAAACGTCGTAGTAAATTCTATCTAGTGCCCAGAAGAAGCGATGACAGGGCGCTCGCCAGCATTGCCCATCACGCGATGGGCGAAGCGCCCTTGCTCCACCTCGCGCAGTTGCGAAAACAACTCGCTGTAGGAACCAGAGGGACTGCTGGGGCCATGCTTCACCCACCCCTAACGCATAGCACGACCCTTCCCCTTGAGCATGGAAGATAGAGCCGCCAAACAGGAGCGATGTACAGGGATCCGCTGGTAAAATGTGCCGCTGCATCTGACGATGCTAATCTTTCCTGCACGGAATGTTTTGGTCAAGTTTGATGCGTGTGTGCTCGCGATTCGCATGCTGCCGTATTTGCCGTGGAAGGTGAGGGGGTGCGCGCGGCCAGGCTCAAGCATGCGATGCCAACAAATCTGAAATTGAATCGACTACCACCGGCGGGGCGATCCTCGAGGAACGTACCCTTACCAAGCGCAGTGTTCATGTCTTTTCTTTGGAAAAGTTATAACCATGTTTAGAACAACGACCTTCCCGAATGCCGACCACATCGTGTTTCATGACACGCTGAAGCGAGACTCCAAGGTGTTGCTTCAACATGGAATGGCGAATGCTGAGGCCCCCGAAAAGCGGCCGAGCATTCCATGATGCGATCGAGAAATCGCTGCTGGAATAAACAAGCTCGGCGGGACCGTGGCGAGGACGACCGCCGCGATCCAGAGACGGCGAAGAAGAGCTGGAGCTAGCAAAACTGCACGTGGAGGACGTGAAAGACTAGAAGACAAGGCTGAACCAGCACTAGATGAATCTCAAATTGGCCTCGAAGCCAAACGCCGCCGCATCCCGTCACGAGCAAAAAGGCGCCCGCGCGAGCGGCAACAGTCAGCCCCAGGCTTCTGAACAGACGTGTTTGAGCAAAAGAGATCCCTATTCGAGAGGCCCTGACGGTCGTCTGCTTTGTGCTAATCTGCAAGCTCTCGAGCGCCGTAACAATGTCTGGCTGGATAGTGGATGACGTATCAGGATTCTCGGCCAGAGCGCACAAGATCGTGACCTCGTCGTGCCTGGTAAAGAACAGGATGCCCTTAGGCGATTTCTTGGGCTGCAAAGTGCTGCGAAATGCCCTGCCACACACGCCCGAGGATGATACTACGGCGGCGAAAGTCAGGGGTCGCGTCGCGCCGCGCACAGAACTGGGTCCATTGGCGGAGGGAAACGGTAAGCCGTTTGTCTTGCCGAACTCAAGACAAGCATTGGCGTCGGTGGCATTCGCGAAGGAGATTCTGAACTGCTCTATTGTGATTGCGCGCCTTCACTTCAGTAGGCGGCTTGATGTGCGAGGGCAAGTGCGGGGTCACCTGAGAGTTCATGTAGTTGGTCATGGCACGACTTGTAACCCCCGGTCCAGATCTTGCATGGGGTCAGCGCCATCCTCGTAGCTGCCACCACAAGTAAATCTGCCAGAATCAGAAGAGGGAGCCTTGCCCTTGGACCGGCGAGCAACAGTTGGTAACGAACTGCGGCTACTGGACGAACCGACGGAGCTCTGCACCTCCAGAGTATTGGCCTCCACTTTTACCAACAGGGCCTTCCCTGTATCTTCGTCAAGGCCAGTACCCATCTGGCTCTCGACGGTGGCCATGCGGTCACACAGCTTGATGTAAATACGTTCGTGCTTATCGATGGACTCATGCACGGACGAGATATCACTCTCCGTGGCCATGCTAGCTGCTAGCTTCCATGCGACTGAAAGTTGCCAAAGTACCTTCGCCACCTTCGTCGGTACGAGGTCTCACTCGCCCTTCCCCAGGCCTTCGGCACTAGCAACATCATCAGTACCACACGAGGCTCCAGACGGAACGGCAGCGCAACCAGCGGGCGAACCAGCAGGAGCGGCGCCGGCAGGAACGACCTCCAAGGCAAAAAAAAAAGTATGGGAAATGTCCGCCTGGGCACGACACCCAGATTATCCTCTCCAGACAGCTGCCCGTTCAGAACGCTGCCTGTCAGCGAACACATTGAGCCAAAATGGCTACGGAAGGAGGATGAGGAGGAGAATGAGGAGGAGGAGAAGGAGGAGGAGAAGGAGGTCAAAGAGGGAAAACAATTGATTCAGGGACAAGGGGACGAGGGGAGCAGGAGCAGGAGGAGGAGGCGGGGGAGGATATCAGCTAGGCGGGTGATAGAGTACGCGCGTGGAGGAGTGAAAACGCCGAGGAGAAGGAAGAGGAGGAGGAGGAGGAGGAGAAGGAGGGGGAGGACGAGGTAATGATGCCTGGGGAGGAGCCAGCTGAGGTATGAACAAGTCATGTGGAGGAGGCAGGGGGTGAGGAGGAGGATGCGGCTGAGGAGGAGAATCAAGATAACAGGGAGGAGACAGGTGGAGCAGGCGGAAGAAGCAAAGGAAGGGACGCCCAGGAGGAGGCCGAGCAAGAGAAGGACAGAAGAGAATCGAGGAGAAACGGTCACCGCCAACACGCCTCGGCGGGACCGCCGGACTTCGACTCCTGGAACCACTTGCCGGGCACCTGAGAATCTTTTGACCGATCCCAATCACCACTGACATGGGCCTTGGTACCACTGGCCGACCTACCCCCCAGGTGGGGGTGTATGCTGCTCCCGTTGGGTTTCGAGGAAGCTATCCCCACCTGGGCGGGAGACCTGGTGGGACTGAGAGATATCATCCCAGACCCCCGATGTCATTTATTTCGCGTGATCCCCTGGAAGTCTCGACCCATTTCCCAGGACCGGCTTTTCATCCTGAATAGTTTGTTGAAGATCCAGGGTGCCCAGCGAAGGCCCCCAAAGGCCGAAGAGTGTCGCGCCGAGGCGCGGTGGGCCCAAACCAGCGGTGCGACACGCTATGCGACAATTCCCGACCGTCAATTAGCTAGGTTAGGCCAGAGATGGCCCACCCTGGCATCCACTTCCAACCCCCAATCCCATGAGCAGACCCCGCGGTGATCTAAGTAGAGTTCGCAATTGTCGGCCATATGCAGGAGTGACCCTGGGCTTGGATTGCTCCCATCGTACGTAAGGACCACATCCCAGAAATAATTTCGAGCGCCGATCGAAGTATCGAAGCAGTGTCGAACGAGTACCGCCTCCCAGGGCCCGACACGTGACAACCCATCAGTTTCGGCATTTTCTTGGTGCTCGAAACTCTTCCTGGTGATCAGAACTACAATAGGTTGGAACATGATTCGGCGGTGGACGAACCTCCCTGGAGTAAACCCCCCCGTAGTGAAAACGGCCTGGGACCGAAACCGACGGACCTGGACCCGCAAAACTGACGGCCGCGACGCCCTCTCACGAACCGAATACGGCCAATTCCTTAATCTACGGGTCAGGGTAGAAGGTCAATCCACCTCCGAATCATAACCCTGGACACGAGTGACCTTTGGTGCGCGCCTTTCGGGGGAGCGCGGGGGGGGGGGCCAAACCAGAGGGCGCACGCCGCTGCTATCGTATCCCTGTCTGCCACATGGGGGCCCCAGTGTCTCTGAGATCCTGGCGCTGCCTTTTTTTGCAACGGGCAATTTCGCCCCATTTCGGGCCTCGGGACCCTCACAGATCGATCCGGCTCGAAGTGTGACGCAGAAAAGATGGGGCCCGGGGCTCCAGTGGTGATCTTCTGCGATGCTGCACTTTTTTGCAGCGTCGGCTCTCAGGGTGCCCGCTCAGGAGGA
Source organism: Prorocentrum cordatum (assembly GCA_963575745.1). Lineage (NCBI taxonomy): Eukaryota > Dinophyceae > Prorocentrales > Prorocentraceae > Prorocentrum > Prorocentrum cordatum. The sequence goes on from CAUYUJ010017205.1 coordinate 249,812, forward strand.
GGAGGAGGAGGAGGAGGAGGAGGAGGAGGAGGAGGAGGAGGAGGTGAGGAGAGGAGGAGGGGGGTGGGTGAGGAGGAGGAGGAGGAGGAGGAGGAGGAGGAGGAGGAGGAGGAGGAGCTCCTGCCAAGGGTGCCCGCACCAAACGTCACTCCGGCCAAAGGGCCGTTCCTGCGCGAAGCCGAACGATTGGGCCGCGGAGCACCGGCGTTGGCCCCAGGGGCGGCACGTGCCCCGCGAGGTCCCCGCCCGGCGCCCAGGCGCCGGAGCCCCGGCCCGGGGGCAGGAGCTCGCCGTCCGCGTCGTAGGTCGACTCGCCCTCGGAGAACGCCTGCGCATGTGCAGAGGGCGCCCCTTTCGGGGATGGACAGACCTCCCTTTAGTAAAAAGACAGGAGGAGGAGGAGGAGGAGGAGGAGGAGGAGGAGGAGGAGGAGGAGGAGGAGGAGGAGGAGGAAGGGGAGAAGGAGGAGGAGGAGGAGGAGGAGAAGAAGGAGGAGGAGGAGGAGGAGGAGGAGGAGGAGAGGGAGGAGGAGGAGGAAGGGGAGGAGGAGGAGGAGGAGGAGGAGAAGGAGGAGGAGGAGGGGGAGGAGGAGGACCCCAGACGAGCCCCTACGACTGCACTACGGGATCCTCCCGGGAGGGGATGGACAGCGCTCTCTCGAGAACCGAAAACGGACAATTCACTAATCGACGTGTCACTGTTGGGGGTTCTGTCCACCCCCGACCCTTACTGCTCCAAAGCCCTGATTAATCGTCCCCCGGGTCTGGTTTTTGAAGGCGACTTTTTCGTAACTGGGGGGGGTCCGGTTGATTCAGGCGCCCCGTCGAAGAGGGGGGTCCAGAATATCAGGTCGCATTTGGAGGGGATCCAGCTGTTTTGGGGGGGGTCGGTTCATAAGCCAGTCGGAGTACCCAACCAGATCCCCGACAACATGGTCACCGCTTTCTTATTTGGCTTTTCGACATTGGGCGGGAAGAAGGGGGGACGGGGTGGTCTGGCTCCAGACCTCTACTTAATGCGACTGTTTGCTGCGTCCTATGGGGGAGACTCCGCATTCTCGGGGAGGGGGGGGGAGGGGGGGTGCGAAGGCCCGCGCCGATCGGCAAAACAACGATTAGGAAAACGATCACATGTTTTTCCGTCAGCCGGGGAATTGTCCTCCGTTTCGGCCCTCGGGAACAGTGTTCCGGCCCCGCGACCGTCAGAAACGGATGGGGGGCGCAATGCTGTACTCCAAGGTCGGGCATCTCCTCCTACAGGCAGATGTTCGAAGACAACTGAAATATAGTCAGAAAATAAGCAACAACAAATCAGAAATAGTAGAACAATCGTCACCAGACTATTGTTAAACCATTCTCGAATATTCCCCCTGTAGAGGGACACGCCCGACTTAATATTACAACGAGGAGGAATCGGTCGGGACATTTGAGGCCGCGGACTGGACCCCCCTCGCGTTGTCAATAATGGCGACGGGAAGCTGTTTTTTAGTTTTTATGTGTTCGGGCTTATGGTGGCCCTCCCCAGACCGCCTCGACCATGACAAAATCACGACGGGAGGTTTTCTCTATTTTCGGGGTCTGGGGGCCCGTACTGGGCCTCGGGACCGTCACCAAAACAACGCAGGATGAAAAGATGGTCGCGGGGAATGGGTCGGGACCTCCTTGGGGTCCACGATATGGAAGAATAATGACGTCGGGGGCCAGCAGTGGTTTCTTGACGGTCCCGAGAGCCTGTGAGGGCCCCCAGAGGCAGGAAGCAGTAACAAGCAAAAACAGATATGGTTGTGATTGCTGCATGACTCGAAGAGATCTGGGTCGCTGGGCTCCCGGACCGTGAAATAAATCTGGATGACAAACTTGTCCTGGGAAGGCGACGAGACCTCCGGCGGCTCGCGTGATGAAGAGAAATGGCATCAGGGTTCTGGGTATGTTGCCCCCATAATACTAAGGAGCCCATTCCAGAAACAAATCGAGCACCCCGAAACGTGTCGAAACAGAGTCTGCCCGACACGCTGGCGAGGTGCCGAACGAATGTCGCCTTCCAAGGCCCAACACGTGATGACCGTCCAATTTCGATATTTCCTTGGTGCTCGAAATCCTGTCTGCTGATCAAGGCTATAGGATGGAACATCATAAGTTTTGGCCACCACGACGCCCGGTCAGGGCCATCGTCCCAGGCAGGCACCTGCTAGTGCTGGCAGGGTCAATACAGTCAGCGCGTACAGTAAGGATGCGCGATGAGGATGCAAGGGCGTTGGGCGCCCATGCCGAGGCTCCTCGAGCTGGGCTGGCCATCGACAGTGGTTGAGGATACACTGAAGATGAGCGAAGAGGCAAGGATGTCATGGTACCCTTGGGGAGTCGATCATCCTTACTATCGGGGTTGACTTTGCACACCCAATGGAAGGCCCAGAGATGGCCCTGGCCGGGCATGATGCTGGAGTTCTGGTGGCTTCTGCGGTCGCCTGGAACCAGCCCGCCTCCATGGGGGCGCCGCTGCGCGCCCTGGTCACAACCTGGAGGCCTCCTTAAACCTCCTCCTCCTCCTCCTCCTCCTTCTCCTTCTCCTCCTCCTCCTCCTCCGCCGCCTCCTCCTCCTCCTCCTCGCACCTCCTCCTCCTCCTCGCTCCTCGCTCTTCGCTCCTCGCTCTTCCGTCATCCTGGCTCGCTCAGCCACACCCTCGTCCTTTCGCCTGCTGCTGCGCTCCTCCGCCTGGCAAGGGCAGCGTCGGGCCCCGAGATGGCAGCGCATCGCCGATAGATCCAAATCTGGCCGGCTCTGGGAAGTCTTGGATGCGGGGGGCCATCACTTTCTTGCGAGCAGCCCTTCCGCCGGCGGAGAGCCGCCCTCGTTTCGCTCCCGCGGGTCCTGTGTCGCCGTCGGCATCCTGCCGGAAGCGAGACGTTTACTTCCCCATCCCTCGAACGCCCCTTTGAGTTAGCCTGGACGCCCGTCAGATTGGTCTTTTCCACCTGCGGGCCCATGAGATCCGCCCCCCCCCCCCCCTTCTGGCGGGCCCTCCGAGATCCCGGCCCCTCCCTAGGGGCGAATAGTTCCTCCGAGATCTCTGCTGTTGTGTGGTCCATGGGCCCAGAAGCGGCGCCCTGAGACGGAACCAACAAAAAAAAGGCCGGCTGGGACCGGAGCAGCACCAGGGCGAGGCCTGGAAGCCTCGGGCCGGGCGAAAGGGGGGGATAGGGAAAGGGGGGGTTACGAAATTTGCTGCATGCAGCTGGTTTCGGCCCCACCCAGGGGCCCATTCCTCGATACATGGCCGCCTCCGGCGCCGGGAGGCGCCGGGAAAATCAGCTACGTGAGCTGATTCTCAAACCCCCCCTTTGCTATCCCCCCCTTTCGCCCGGTCCGGAAGCCACGAGGACCTCGAGGTGAGGCCGCGGAGAGGCGTGCGGACCCCCCCGGAGGCCCAGGAGGATGCAGAGACGCCCCCCAGCCTTGGGGCCTCGACCCTGGGACGGGCTCGAAGTGTACGCCAGGACGCCTGGTCGGGCAAGGAGCTCGATGCATGCACATCTCAGCTCCCCAGCCTGCGGGACGCCGTTCTCGTGATTTTTGTTGCCCCGACGTCGACCGCCAGAGGTCTCGACCCATTCCCCAGGACATGCGACTCACCGTGGGCAAGTAGTGGAGCAGAGTCCGATTCTTCGAAGAGGAGATCGACTGCAACGTTGATTTGCCCCAGAAGTGATTGTCCTGTCGATCTTACAATGCATATGCATATGTCCCTAGATCCACGGGACACTCTACGTATTTCCGCGTGTTCGACATACAAATCAGTGCTGAGGTAAACGAATTCTTCAGCTGATCCCATCCTTTCGGTGGCAACTCATGGGAGCCTCCCATACCATCTTGTCGGCTCTTGCGAATCGACGCTAGTGGATGCTACATCGACGCTACGCAAGCGTCGTTAAATCGACGCTAATCGGCGCTCACCGACGCTAAGTCGGCGCTATTTCATCGACTCCCAGACGCTAGTCGACGCTAACAGACGGTATACCAGGCTCCCATGCTTTGCCACCGAACCTTCCCGACATTCACCTCCCCTGCCCCTTCCAGTCTTAGGTCGGGCCTGCCCCCCTACAAGGGGGATGTTGGGCGGAACATCAAACATGCGTTTTAAACATACCCCCTAAATGCTTGAAAATAGTCGAACAGTAGTCCCCAGACTATTTCTGTTTATGACTTGTTTTGAATGTCCATCCGGCAGGGGGACAGGCCCGACCGAATCCCAGTCGCTCGCTCCTCGCATCAGACGAGTCCCCCTCCCCCCTCCCCTGCCCCTCCCAGTCGCCGGCTTCTCCTTTGTCTCAGCCAGGAGGAGGAGGAGGAGGAGGAGGAGGAGGAGGAGGAGGAGGAGGCCTGCTGGAGCGAGGCATGCGCCCCATTTGGGGGGGGGGGAGGGCTGCAGAGGGCGGGGCGGGGGCCCACGCCCCCGCCGCAAATAACAGCAGCGAACAAAAAAACCGTCGCGATATCGTGGTGCGACGCGAGGAGGCCCGGGAACTCATCTTCGGCGGGGAGCGAGCGGGCGGGGAGGGAGAAGGAGACGGCCTCTCAGATCAGGGGGGCGTAAGACCCGGGTACAGGGGACTCGGAAATCCCCGACGAGGTCGTCAAAAAAATGACGAGGCCGAGCCTGCATTTTGACGAGGCCTCCCGCTGCAGACATCCCACAAAACTCCTACTCGTCAAAATCCGAGGCGCGGTCGTCAAAAAGCGATGGCGAACCCGAGTCCTGGCAAACCCGGGTCTTACGCCCCCCCGATCAGAGGGCGACAGGGTTTCTCAGGAGCCCTCGCGCCTTCTGAAGAGTGTTCGGCGTCTCCGGAGAGGGCTCGGGCAGAGGCTTCTCACAGAAGGCCGGGGGACTTCCGAGCCTTCTGAGGGCTGAGGGGGAACGATAGGCGGGTAGTACTGGCATAGGGGGGATGCATCGACCTGGAATCGGCGATACATCGCCGATAGATGGGCGATATGCGTCTGATAGTGAGTCCGCACCTTGCTGGGCAGATTGGGGCTATCGGGCCCCTATCGGCGATCAATGGGCGATTGGGGGTCGATGCATCCCCCCCATGCCTATCCCCCCCTATCGTTGCCCCTGAGAGGAGGCCCGCCCCTTCTCACTTTCAGCCCGGGCGCGCCGCCGATTGTCACGACGCGAGGAGAGCTGGGAACTCCTTTGCCGCCCAGGCGCCTGTGGTGCAGTGCACGTGGAGCCCCCTTCCGAAACGCCCCCCACGGCTTGCTGCGGGCGAGCAGCATGTCTGCACCCGCGGCCCCTGCGGGCTAGGTGCATGGGCCGCGACCCCCCGGATACGGGGCGTTTCTGTCGCGGATGCCGCGCGCGGAACGCAGTTGCCAGAGGAAGAGAAAAACGCCATCAACATAAACTTCTGGCGCTCCGCGCGGAGCGCCAACATGTTATGTGTTTGTTCATGGCGCGTGTTCTCTTCGAATATGTGCGACCGCGTATTCGCGGGACCCCGCCCGAGAATCCAGACCACGAGGGCGCGGATACCGACATCTGTTCGCCGCTCGTGGGATACTCTGGGAGGATCGGGTCGGGCATGCATGCCCTCTCACATGCGGAGCTCGGGCGGACGACTTCAAAAGAGTTAAAACAGCACTCAACAATGGTCAGACATACTCAAAAAACATACCCCGAATATGTTTGACATAGTTCCTCCTCAAAAAACATACTCAAAAACATACCTCAACAAACATGCTCAAAAAACATACTCAAAAAACATACCCCGAATCTGTTTGGCATAGTTTCGATTCTTCCTCCCGTAGAGGGGCATGCCCGACGTGCCGGGAGGCCGCGGGCCGCCCCCCCCGTGCCGCTCGCGGCCAGACGACGCGGCGTGCACCACGAGCCTCTCCGAAGCGCCCCCCCACGGCCAGCAAAACGGGCATCCTCCTTCCTCCGCTTTTCCTCCCCCCCCCCTCCTGGCCAGCCTCCTCCCCGCCCCCCCTCCTCCTCCCCCTCCTCCTCTTCCTCCTCCTCCTCCTCCTCCTCCTCCTGCTCCACCCCGTCCCCCTCCCTTTCCATCTCCCCCTCCCCCTCTTCCTCCTCCTCTTCCTTCTCCTCCTCCACCTCCTCCTTCTGCTCCTCCTCCTCCTCTTCCTGCTCCTCC
>CAUYUJ010017205.1:256066-273566 GCA_963575745.1 Prorocentrum cordatum
CTTCTCCTCCTCCTTCTCCTCCTCCTCCTCCTTCTGCTCCTCCTCCTCCCCCTACCCCTCCTCCTCCCCCTGCTCATGATTTGCGAGGCCGCAGGCCGCCCCTGCGCCGATGGCCGCCAGCGGCCCGGGCTTCTGCCGGGCGCCCGCCGCGCCGGCCTGTGCGGCAGCGTGCCCGTGGGCGCGGGGCCCCGGCGCTCCTCCGCGGCGGCGCGCGGGAGGGAGCCCAGACCCCCTCAGCGCATGAACACATCACGAAGGAAGGCCTTTCGCTATTTGCGGCCTCCTGGGGTGCTCACTGGGCCTCGGGGCCGTCAAAAGACGCCTCAGGATGAGAAGCCGGTCCCAGGGAAGTGGTCCAGACCTCTGGGGGTCGCGTCATGAAAGATCATGACGCCGGGGGTCTGGGAGCGGACTGCGGCCAGGGCACTCGGGTGAGGAGCCGTGTCCTCGCGACCGAGGATGGGAGGACCGAGGATGGAGAGCATGTCCCCGAGGATCGAGAGGACCGAGGACGGGGTCCTCCTCCTCCTCCTTCTCCTCCTCCTCCTCCTCCTCCTCCTCCTCCTCCTCCCCCTCCTACTTGGGTCACCACCGCAGGAGCCATGGATGCCACTGCTGCCCTCATGAGATGATGAATCCCCCAGGGACTGAAGGCTTCTGGGCACATTCCTCAATCAACACCCCCGCCGTGAAGAGAAAACCCCACAACACACACAGCCACACACTTTCGGAGGTACGTGCGGATTTCTGGCATCGGCGCTTGATCACCCCCAGCGGCGTCTCTGGCGCGCCCATGGCGCGCCTTGGAAGGGGGTCCAGGGAAAGGCCCTGGCACGACGAGGGGAGCGAAGCAACGATCGCGCGACTCTTGCCGCGACGCTGGAGGTCGGCCGCCTGGGCGCTGGCCCTTCCCTTAGGTCGGGCATGTCCGACGACAGGCGGATTTGGGACGATTTCCTTGTTTTCAGAATCCGAACATATTCCAAGCATGTCATTGGAAAATCGCCCCCAGACCAATGTGCGACCATTTTTGAATATTCCTCCTGTACGGGGACGTGCGCGACTTACCCCTACCGTCCCGCTCCCGAAGCCAGGAGCCTAGCCTGTGCAGATCCGCCGCCCGTGGCAACCGATGCTCCTCCACGGCACCGGCAGGCCGTGGGTGCGCGCGGACAGACCTGATCGAAGCCGGCGCCGTTCCCAGAGGCGAGAGCGAGGAAAACGAGGAGTGGGGCCCCCTCGTCACGCGGGCCATTCCGGAAAACCGGGACCCAATACCCAATGCTGCTTTGACATCTTGGGGGCACCATCTTCTACTTCCGCCGCCATCCGCCGAGCTTCCGCCGAGCTTCCGCCAGCGGAGGCGGCCTCCTTTTACTGCCGCCGAGCTTCCGCCGCCCGCCGCCCTTCCGCCGCCTTCCGCCGCGGGAGAGGTGACCACTCCTCACCCCCGAAGGCGAGGCCCTTCCTGGAGCGCCCCAGAAATCTCGCCGCAAGCGGGGCGCTCACCCGGAGCGCCGACCGCAGCGTGCGTCGGCCCGAACGGCATCGGCCGAAGGCTCGGGCCCGCGCCCGCACTTCGCGGCCGAGGTTCGGGCAGACTGCACGAGGATCCGACGCGGCCTCGACGCGGACAGCGGCCCCAAGGGATGGACAAAGGCCCCCCGAAGTTGCAACGTAAGGGGCGACACGAGGAGCATCGGCTGCGTGCACTGGGAGGTGGTGCGAGGCGGGGGGCACTCTGAGAGAAGGGCCCGGAGGCTTCCGGGAAGCTCCTGACAAGCCTCCGCAGACCCCCGACGGCGAGACTTTTTCCAAACGTGGGGCCCCGGAGGCCTGAGCTCCTTCGCCCAGGACTTGCTTCTCCCCGGGAGTGTCCCGGGGAGCAAGGCGAGCCCAGGACCGGGATCGGGCAAACACTGCGTCTTCGAAGACTGCGCTGCTCGAGTCAGCCCCCCGCGGAGCAGCCGCGCGGCCGTTCGAGCGAACGGTCGCGCGCGGCGCCCCCCATCCCGGAGCGCCAACCCCCGCGGCGCCAACCCACATCCTGGGACCGACAGTCCCGACATTCCTATAGTCCTACCACGAAATGTTCTTCGAACCCAAAAATGCTCTAATCACGAAAACAAGGTTCTTAGAACATAAACCCAATGTGATAAAACAAAACAGACTCCGCCAGAAATGTTCTAAGAACGTTTCGCGTAAACCACAAAAGGTTATTATAACATTGTTTGGTAAGGGCATCGGCAAGCCAGGACGCTTCGCCACTGCTTGACATCCGCCACACGGCGTGTGGGGGATGTGCGCCACCCCCATATTAGGGGTGGAGGGGTGCACGGAAGGCGGGGTCGAGGCACAGCTGCCTCACCGTCCTCTCGGGGGGATCGCAAGAGGGGATAGCAAAAGGTAGTGTAGAGAATCAGCGCACCCAGCTGATTTTCCCAGCGCCTCCCGGCGCCGGGAGGCGCCCATGTATCGTGGGAGGGGCCAGGCGGCGGGACCGAAACCAGCTGCATGCAGCAGATACCAGTCCTCGCAGCCGCACCCCGTCAGGGCACCGACAGAACTTGACTGTCGCGCCGCGCGTTTCGCGCGGTAGATTTGTGGCCCCCGCAAAGCTTCCTACATAGTTCTCTGACCCCAGCCGTTCTGCCTGAAGAAAACAGCATCAGACGCGCAGAAGATTAGAGTTACCATCCGGTCCGCCCCGCCATTTTCTGGGAGGACCACTACACGAGGGAGGGGGTCGACCCCATCGAGGGCCGGGGGCGAGACTGGGCTGCGCTGCATGGGGGGCAGCACTGGCAGACGACGACGACGACGACGACGACGACGACGACGACGACGACGGACGACGGACGACGGACGACGGACGACGGACGACGGACGACGGACGAGGACGAGGACGAGGACGAGGACGAGGACGAACGACGAACGACGACGACGACGACGACGACGACCACGACGACGACGAAGACGACGACGACGACGACGACGATGACGACGACGACGGCCTCGGGCCGTTCTGTCCGCCGCCGGTGCTCTCCTTCGGCGCCGGGGTGCTCCACGGTCCCCGCCTGTGGCCGCGCGCGGGGAGCCAGACCCCCTCGGGTCATGAGACAACCGCGACGGGGGATGCCCACCCCGTCGCCATTCTCTCCTGATCTCGGGGGGTAGAAACTACTTTAGGGATAAAAAGCGTTGTAACTGTACGTTGGACTAAAATCGGGAGCGCGCAAACATGGATTAGCGATCCATGGATTTGGCGCGCGATCGCCAAATCCATGGAACCGGGGAGTCGCCCTCCCCAAAATGCGGCCGGTGCCGCCTCGCTCGGCGGCGGAAGGGAAACGGGACCCGTCGCTAGTCCACGCCCCCTTGATCCATGTTTGCGATCGCCTGATAAAATCATCCGCAGGCTACCAGCAGCACCCTACGCTGATAGCTGCACCCTGCTATATTGTGACAACGACGTTACACCGGGGCTTCCCTACTACGAGTCAGAAGGTACCGCCCTTACCACGTACGACATATCACTGGCACCACACATGCACGACTCGCTCAGCCGGGGCGGGCGACCAGGGGGGGGGGGGAGCCACCTTGGGGGGGGGGGGCCCCCCCTCCGTCGCGATTCTCTCCTGACCTCGGGGGTACCCTCCCATCGCGACGGGGGAGGGGGGGGGGGGGGGGGGGCAAAAACGGCGCCCCCTCCTCCAGCCCCAACCCCCCGGGGGTGGGGTTGGGGTGCGCCGTTCTTGGCCTCCGGGGGACGCTCGCCGGGCCCGTGGGCCCGCGCCCGTGAGGAGCTGTCGTGGCGCCGAGGGCCTGGGCCCTGCGCAGGGAGCGACCTCCGGTGCGCGGCTCCAGGGGGCCGCCAGCGCTTTGGGTGACCCAAAAGGGGGTCCAGCTGAAAGGGGGTGGTGCACTAGATTTGGGGGCATATATATATATATACAATCTATATAGATATCTACATACATACTATATATATGTATTGCAAATGTATTGCGCCGGAGAGTTGTATCGCGTTGTATTGCAGTTGATGTGTTGTACGCGAAAACCCAGAAATACATGTACGCCCCTGGATTATCGCACGCCCCACCGGTATTGCAACCCCACAAAACTACCCATTCGCACCGAATCTGTTGCACCACCCCCTTGGCGCTGGACCCCCTTTTGGATCGACCCGAATCGCGTACAGCCGGCCCGTATCATGTACGTGTGCGTCCGTCTTTCGCTCCCGTCTGCCTCCCCGCGTCCGCTTCTCGACGGCCCCGAGGCCCGTGCCTATAGGCAGGCTCACGTCCTGACAAAGATCAGGACGTTCGGTGGCAAAGGATGGCAAAAACAAAAAAAAAAAAAAACAAAAAAAAAAAAAACAACAAAAAAAAACACAAACATAAACAAAAAAAACCTTGGTTTGTTTTGCAATCCTTGGTTTTGTTTTTAGTTTTGTTGTGTGTTTTTTTGCAATCCTTCGTTCGGGAGCCTCCAATCTCATCTTGTCGGCTTTTGCGAGTCGACGCTAGTCGACGCCAGTCGACGCCAGTCGACTCCAGCCGACGTTAAATCGACGCTAGATCGGAGCTATCTCATCGACTCTCGGGCGCTAATCGACGCTGGTCGACAGAAATAAGTACGAGGGTACACGAGGCTCCCATGATTGCTACCGCAAAGACCGGCGGTGTTTGGCCGTATGGGGCGTCTCTGTACCCTTACGTCGGGCGCGACCTGACCGACCCCAAGCAAACCATCTCCTTCCATGCCTCCTCCTCCTCCTCCTCCTCCTCCCTCCTCCGCTTCCTCCTCCTACTCCTCCGGCTTCGCCTTCTCTTCCTCCCCTTCCTCCTCCTTCTCCTCATTCTCCTCCTCCTCCTGCTCCTGCTCCTGCTCCTGCTCCTGCTCCTGCTCCTGCTGCTCCTCCTCCCCTCCTCATCCTCTTCCTCCCCCTCATCCTCCTCTTCATCCTCCTCCTCCTCATCCCTCCTCCTCCTCCTCCACCTCCTCCTCCTCCTCCTGTCCATCCTTCTCCTCCTCCTCCCCCTTCTCCTCCTTCTCCTCCTCCTCGTCCTCCTCCCTTTCCTCCTCCTCCTCCTCCTCCTCCTCCTCCTTCTGCTCTTCTGCTCGACTCCCCCTCCTCCTCCTCCTCCTCCTCCTCCTCCTCCTCCTCCTCCTCGTCCGGGGGACGTCACGGAAACGGATGGTTTGCTAGGGATCGGATAGGCCGCCCCTGATTACTGGGCTCCAGGGCACCAGAAAACGATCCAGGACGAAAAACCAGCTCTGGGGCAAGGGTCGGAGCTTCCGGGTACTCCGATCAAAAAACATCACGACATCGCATGTATGGGTAATCCGCCCCCGAGAATGGCGAAAGACCAGCTGCCTCGGATATCGCCGAGGCGCTGTATGCCTACCAGGAGAGGCTAGGTCCAGCTGGCAGCACACTAGAACACTAGAAGGAGTCCTTTCTCTCCAACTGGACCAGCTTCAGCTGGACTCAGCGCCGCCCGTGAGCAGGCCAAGTCCAGCTGGAGTCCCCCCAGGTGGAGCTTCTGAACTTGCCCCAACTAGAATAAACGCTGCCTCAGGCAAGCTTAGAGCCCCAATGCGGCCGTGGCGACGAGGGAAGCCTTCCAGCCATGCGATGTCTTGTCTTTTCCCATGCGCGGTCTCTGGACACGGGTTTTCATCTGACGGTGGCTTTTGACAGCCCATGGGGCCCGCCAAGGGTACCCGGGCGCCGCACATAGAAAACAATCACCGTCCTGCTTTACCTCGGAACGCCGCATACCCGGGGCACGTAGCGGCATCGGTCTCCTTTCTGCCTCTGACCTTCGAGGCCCCTGGCGCGCGAGGTCTCGGACGATGCCTAGTGGGAGGCATTACGCGGAGGGTAAAGGAAGGTGCATATTTCGTGCATCTCGGGCCCCACAGGGGGCCCTTCAAGGCCCTTTTCCCTGTAGACACCCTTCCCTTCAACACTTGATTCCCCCCCCTCTTCACTGCAGGATCAATCAGCGTCGAATCGTGAAATCGGATCGAATAAAAACGTGCGTCGGGTCGGGCTGCTTCGGCACGGTGTCGAAATCGAATCGGCTTGCCTGCGCCAAGATGTACCAAAACGTCATGCGAACATCGGGCCGCATCGGGCCGCCGGAACATCGGAATCAAACGGGGTCGACCGGACGAAATCGAGATCGCACCGGATCGATCAGATCGAAATAGACCCTGCCATCCCAGACATTCGACGTCTTCATTCCCAACCACCCTGTGGTGTTGGGTCCTCGTTGTGAAGAGACAGCGCCCCGCGTCTCCCACCTCTCCTCCTACTCCCGCTCCTCCCTTCATCACTATGCGTCTCCCCCACCCCGTACAACGCTTCGTGGCACCATAGGGAACTCCACCGAAGGCCTCAGTGGCAGAGCTGGCGTGCAATTCCACACCCAACACGCGTTTGGTGGCCCCATAACGAGCTCAGCTCCACCGAAGGACTCATCGGCGGCGTTCGCATGCGTTCTTCTGACACAATGCAACGCTTCGTGGCCCAACAGGGAGCTCCACCGAAGGCCCGATTGGCGGTGCTCGCATGCATTTCCCCCACCCAGTACAGCGGTTCGTGGCCCCTAGGGAGCTCCACCGAAGGCCCCATTGGCGGTGTTCGCATACGCTTCCACAACCCAGCTTCGTGGCCCCATAGAGAGCTCCACCGAAGGCCCCAGTGGCTGAGCTCGCTTGCGGTTCCCACACCCAATACAGCGCTTCGTGGCCCCATACGACGCTCCACAAAAAAGGCCCCAGTGGGTGAGCTCGCGTGTGTGTTTTCCGTGGCGCCGTAAGAAGCTCCACCGAAGGCCCCAGCGGGTGAGCTCGCATGCGTCTCCCCAACCCAGTACAACGATTCGTGGCCCCATACGGGAGTCCACGGAAGGCCCCACTGGCAGTCTTCGCATGCTCTTTCCCCACCCAATACAGCGTTTCGTTGCCCCATACAAAGATCCGCCGAAGGCCCCAGTGGTGGCCCCGCCTCATTGCGGCGCACCCTGGCACGCTTCGCGACCCCGCAATTAGTTTCGCCTAAAACACCACTGGGAGCGCCCACATGGTGGCCCCGCCCCACATCGGCACCGCCTTCGCATGCATCATGGCCCCATGAGGACATCCCCCGAGTGCGATACTGGCAACGACGTTACTCGCAACAGCATGTTGTTGGGTCCTTCGCCAAGATATGTTGTTCAACGCGGGGACCCCGGAAGTCCCGACCCTTTCCCCAAGGCCAACTTTTCATCCTGAATCGTTCGTTGACGGTCTCGGGCGTGGAGCCACGGGCGAACAAGAGATACCGGATGTGACTCACCATGGGTTCTGACACAACCACTACGCCTGAGAACACAGCGCTGCGGTATACAACGTGGGCATTCACAGATCTTTAGATCAACAATCCCTAAACTTCCATGTTCGCGAGGACCCGACCCCTGTCCAGGATACCCCAGGAACTCGTCCGTCGAAACACGATTCAAAAAGCATGCTGCTTAAGGCAGATAGAGAAAGAGAGAGAGAGAGAGAGAGGGAGGATGAGAGAGACTGACAAAAGACAGCGGTGGCCTCAGCAGGCCTGGGGACGCGCGCAGCTGCCCACCATCACGCCATTCACGAGACAGGATGGGGCGCAACAGAAAACGGAAACTCACACTCACTACATATTCAAAACTATTCAGCGACGCCAAACTCGGGATGGCTTCCGCTCCTCCTCGCCTCATCACGCGGATAGCAGCCGGCATGGACTGGAGAAGCTTTGCCCCAGAGCCGTCCCCGACGGTAATCGAGAAGCCCTTGACCCTGAGTCCCCTCAGACGGTTGCACAGCGCGGGGTTACTAGTTAACCATCTTCAAACGTGCTTAACGAAGAAACTCTCCCAATGGAACCTCCACCTCAATAGAAGGGCAAGCTTGGCCGCGCCGTCCAGGCCCTGGACAAACTCGAAGCCCGGGTCCCGCTAGGACTTGACACGCTCCGACTTGGTCGCCTGCACGAGCGCCTCCCCAGGATCGGACGGGATGACGCAGCCGGGAGGCGTGGGATCCTTCAGCGCGCCGATGGCAAAAAAGGCGGAGGGCGGCATACCATTGAACACGGAGTCACCCTCGGCCGCCAGGAACTGGGCAAAGCGCGTTTCAAGGTCACGTGGCATGACCTTGGCCGCGTCGACGATGGCTGCGGCCGCAGTGGCCTGCGTGCGATACGTCGTCAGTGTGTAGTTGGTGTCGATGCGCTGGTTGTCGCACTGAGGCCCCAAGATGATGCTAGCTGAGAACAGGCCCTTTGTAGATCACCGGTTGCCGATTGTGAGCAGGGCCGCCCCCCTCGTTGTCGCGCGCAAGCGTCGCGATGCAGGCGCGGCGACAGTCATGCTCATTGCAAGAAACGAAGCGCACCATCACGCTGCCACACTCGAGCGAGCCGCGATAAAAGAAAAACAAAATCGCGTGGATGATCGGGAACTTGAGCCGCAATCCACAGCAGGCCCCAGTCGTCAGTGGTGCCCCAATCTCTCTAGAATAGGATCGCCCGCAGCGGTTCTTCTACCGGCGCATCGCCTGACGGTCGGGCCCACTCGACGTCGGGCGGGCAGGGTCCCATCAGACTCCTATCTTTTAACGGGCCCCACGTATCGCCGCTCCGAGACAGCGTGCCTCCACCCTGCCACTGGCGGACTTTCGGCTTTGAGGTTCAGCCTCTGCCAGGTCCATCGTCAGGCTTTCCTCGGAGATCTGGTAGTAGCTGGTCCAGCTGGCGCCTCGAAGCAGATCGCACGGATCAGCCGAGTCCCTGGTCAGCCCGTCGGCCAGCGCTGACGATCTGTAGGCGCCCCGCCCCAGATTGGCGCCCGACCTGCGCAAGCCTTCAAGATCGATCGCCATGTCCACGGCCGACAAGTGGTTCTCTACAGTGGATGGTGGGCATGCGCCAATGATGTGATCATGCGCGCTCTTGCAGTCGGTCACCGCCAGGCCTGGATGCGTGGCGAACCAGCGCTCGCGAACGCTGGTGTCGAAGTCCCCGCTGGTGTCGAACGCTGTTGCCCCAATCGGTCAGAGTCATGAATCCATGCTGCTGCAATGGCCTCACCAGGGCATTGGCGCGCATGACTTGGTCCGCAGCAGGGCGAGGCAGGACTTGTTAACCGTGAGAAACCATGGCGATCGCGCCGGGCCGCGTCTGGCAGCGCAACCAAACGTCTCGGCCAAGCAGTCGCCGAGGTCCAGCCGCCTCGGCCTCAGTAGCGGGCTCGCTTTCAGCCGCGCGCTGTCGCACCGTCACTGGTTTCAGCTCCTGGTAGGGCGTGGTTCGGTGGATGGTGAAGCCAAGGGCCTCCCATCTCGGTCCAGCAGGCTGCAGCAGTACTCGCCCTCCCCGATGGTCCACTTGCGGACGGGCAGCTTGGCATTGAGCCTCTGGGCGACCGTCGAAGGTCGGTGCGCGCCCCCAACGTCTTCGACATGGGACACCAGCACTCCGCACAGCTGGCCCTGGTCGTCTCGAGGCCAGAGAAAAACGCGGATCGAGCTTGGACCGCGCCCACGCCTTGCTGACGTTGGAGGCCTGGCCGGCGAGCCACCCCGATATCTTCGAATACTATCGGCAGGGTGTGCCGTCTAAGCCGTGCAGCGGCAACGCCAGCTTGACCACTCGATCAAGACGAAGACCGCCATCCTGGCGGCTACACGGGGTCGCATTCGATGAGTTCACCTCGAACGCCACCAACCTGCAATTTCCGCCGATGCGAGGCAGCCAACTGGAGGGTGAGCATGCGAGCGTTCTGGGAGATCGTCGGAGAAACATGCTGAATCCAATGGGCCAGCTTGTGCGCGCCTCGATCTGCGAAGCCACGTGCCACCTGGCGCGCCTTGACCAGCTCGTTGCCCTCCGCATCTGGTTTGGGGGGTGGACAGACCTGGCGTCGACGGGCCTGTCTGCGCGCGACCTCTCTATCTCGCCTGAAGCCGCGTTCGACAAGCCTCTCCTGGTCGATGGACTGCCACCCAGCTAACCCAGCATCCGCGATGACCCCGGCGAGGTCTGGGCGAAATTTCTCGGCGATCCTCTTCTGGCCCTGGCCAGTTGCACTTCGTGGCAGGGCCCGCCGGTCCTCGCCGTGGTCGCCAAGAAGACAGCGGCCATGAAGACGGCCTCGGGACTCTCGATCGTGGAGGACGCGCGGGGGCTCACCATCACCATCGCCAGGCCCTCCTGACTCCAGTGCGCTCCGGCGCCTGGTTCAGCTGGATCCTCGGAGCATGTCGATGGGGCCGAAAACAAGTCACATGCCGCCGCGGTGCGAAGACGCACTGGTGGCCGACCGTGGAGATCAAGGGCTCGGTGAGCCAACTTGCCCCCAGAACCTGCTTCCACCGCGTCTTCGGCCGATCACTTTTCCGCAGTGGTCCACATCCGTCTCGTACGAGCCGCCCATCGATGAGGGCCTCATTCGCGGCATCTGCCAAAGGTGGCGTCGGCGCTGGAATCGCGATCACAATAGAATATGTAGCCGAAGGGGGGGCCTCTTGATTCCCGGCAGACAGATGCACGCACATTGCGTTGCCTTGCTTGCCTTTGAACTTCTTGAGAGCAGCCTTGGATTCCTGTCGCATGCGCCAGACGGCCCACACATCCCTTCGAGCAACATGTCGAAGATATTCGGGGGCTGCCCTCGTCAATGCACCAGCACGCGGTGGACGGTGGCGTCCACTCTCCATATTCAACACGGTCGCTCAGCCACGTCAGCGAGCATTATTCATGCCACCTCTCCGTCGCCCCTTTCATCCACCGCGTCGCCACTGGGCCGCGCAGTCTATCTGCTCTGAACTGTCCTGGAGGTCGAGGCCGAGCGTCGAGAGCAACTCGCGTCGCCTCATCGCCATTCTGCATCGAGATGTCCATGCGGGCGGCAGCTCTGACGACGGTAGTCTCGTGGTAGGAGTCGTCGTGCAAGACCAAGCCATTCGCCGCGGTCTCGGGGCCGTCCTGGAGTAGATCGGCTGTCGGCGCCGGGTCGCGGCCAAACGCGCGCTGAGAAGGACTGCGGCCAGGTTTCCGATGGAGACAATTCTTCTGATCGCAGGCGCTCGCGACGCACTGCCACGACTCCCGGTGGGACTTCGGCTGCGCGGAATCGAGAAGGTTGGCCAGATGCTGGCTAACCAGGGGCCGCGCCTCTCGGTCATGACGTTCCCAGCGCTGGCCCGAGCCATGTCGCATCGCGCCTTGACTGGAGCACCGCGCGGACGGGGCCATCCAACATCCCAAGCCTCTCGCAGGGTCTCGCCGTCCTCCTCATTGCCAGCCAGTAGCGTGAACTGTCGCACTGAGATGTCGCCGCCGACGGCATCGGGAGCAGCCCATGATCGCCCACATATGCACTTGAGAATTTCCTTGACGTCGAAGCCGGCCTCGGACAGAACCTGGAGATCACGTGGCACTGACGCGGGTCAAGGCACATTGGATGCCCTGGTCTCCTCGTGCACGTCGCGCTTGAACTGGCGAGCGATGAGGGCCTCTCGCCCGAGGCATTGACGTGCTTCGAAATGCGCGTCAGGTCGCCGACCGCTGGGTGACTCGAATTTAATGTTCCGAACTGCCGTCTCCAATTTGCGTCGTCTCTCGAGCCTCGGCTGGAAACTCAGCGTCGGCCTCCTGCGTGCCCGCCCTCTTCTTCTACTGGCTGGCCGCGAGAACGGCTGCCATACAAATATCGCGCGGCGCTGCCCCGGGCCAGCCGGCCGCAAAGCGCGCCGCGCGCGCGGCGACTCCTGTCTCCGCCTCCGAGACTAGGGTCGCCATCTCCTCAGACATGCCCATGGCGATGATGAGAATGAGCCGCGGCGGGCACCTCTGGGAGGCCGCGCTCCGACGCTCGCCACCAACGCCTTCTCGGGCGGTTCTCGCGCTGGCCACCCCCCCGCGTCGCTTGCTGAACAACTAAGTCAAAACCAAGCTTGAGAACAGAGAGGCCTGAAAGCTTCCCGGCGCGGTTTGCCACTGACCTGGTCGCGATGGCGCAGTGACAGGCGCGCCCGACTGCCTCGAACGTCGAGACACAGGTTCATGAACTAGAGAATGTCGGACAGCGCACAAGGGGGCGACGTCGCCGCCCGGTCGGGGTCGCCCCCCGCAGCATGCGCCGCAGCTCGCCCCGGCGATCAGCTCGCGGGACATTCCAGCCGGCAGCGAGATTCATGCCGTTGACGAGCCCAGCCCCCCCCGCTCTGCCGCGGGCCCCACTCGCCCTGGACTGGTCATCAAGATCGGTCGCAAGCCGTCGCGCCCCCTGAGCTGCAGGCACAAGCCTCAGGACCCGGAAGAACATTCGGATACTTCGTCGGCTCAATCACCGCCATGTAAATGGTGACCTCTGGCTTGTCCACGACGAGCGTCAGGTCGTCGCTGGAGGCTCCGCGGTCGAAGTCAACCAGCGGGATGGCGCAGTGGCCGCCTGCTCCTGTTTGGAGATGTCGTTTGGGTAGATCGCAGATCGTGACAGCGTCGCGTTCCGCGTTGATGTTGGCATCCGTCGCCTTGATATGCTGCTTGGACACGAGGAGGGCGCCGTGCCTAGAGAGACAAACCACTTGGTCACAGCACTGCGGCCGAAGATTCCTGGCGGCAGCAGGGCTTCGCTCACCAGACCCTGGCCGGCGTCGCTGCCGAAGCGGAAGGCCACGGCGGGCGCGCCATGAATATGCAAAGGCCATGGATCGCGCTGCCGTCGCAAGTCCCTGCTGAAATTGTCAAACGCCACCGTGCCCACCGTGCCCCAGGCGCAACTCAGACAGAAGATCGCATGGCCTGGCGTCGATGGCAAGGGAAGGTCGTGCACGCTCTTAGGGCACCCATCCGGTCCAGCTGGACATGATTCCGTTGGATGGTGGCCCTCAGGGTCGAAGGCCTGACCTCCCCTGGCCCCGACTGGCACGGTGCGCGGGCAATCGGCCTGAACCTCATCCTGGACGTCGGTCTTGACGAAAATTGCCCCCTCGGCTTGGCCGCGTCGTTCGCGGTTGAGCTTGTCGCCGTGGGTCGTCTCGGCTCCCTGCAGTCTCTCTGGAAGGGCCCGACCTTCTGGCCGCTGTGGTAGCGCGCTCGCGGTCGGCGGGTGTCCAGATTCGGCTTCGCAAAACGTCGACCAAGCTTCACCTTGCCATGTAGCTTCCCCTGCTCATTTCCAACTAGTGAAGGGCGTCGACGAGGTCGCGCTCGTCGATAGGTCCTCGATTATCTTGAACTCCATGATCGGCGAACGGTGCTTCACGCTCAGGGTCATCCTCCTCGTCGGGCTGGATCTCTGGCGGGACCTCCGGTTCATCCACGCACGTCTTGCGGGGGATGGAGCTCGACAACTGACCCAGGCCAGCGCGGTGCGTGGCACGCAATGCCCGACCGATGTCAGCCTCGCGCCATGAGCCCTTGGCGGCCGCCGCGACGACCGCCTCCTTCTCCAGCTCGAGCCGACGCCCTTCTAGCATGATGGTGCCCCTCGCGACGCCATGCAAGACGATGCCCTTTGCTCTCCGCGTCGGAGAAGACGGCCCTTGCCCGAGCGGCGCAAGCGCTGGCCCCCTCGTGCTCGTCCGTGCGCAGGCCGAAGCAGGCTCGCGTGACCTCGCCGAGCCGTCCGACGCGGGCCGCTTGGGGCAGCGGTCGTTGGGGATGGAGAAAATGACCTCCTCGCCACAGGCTGCTCGATCTGGTCGTCTGCTATCTCCTGAACGGCCTCGACGGCGGCGCGGGCCAGAATAGCCACACAGGTAAAGCCACAGGCGTCTTCAAGCACACCCTTGGACTTGGTCTACGCACGCGCCCACTTCCGCCAGGCTTGTGCCTCTGTGGCATCTTACCTGGGAAACGTCTGGCCGAGCCGCAGGTATCTCGCGAGTCGGCCACGACAACGACAGGGCAAGACTAGGAGTTCTGATTGAAGATCGCCACGAGCCGCGCGACGCAGACGGGGCGGGAAGCGAACGCCGCCGCCCGGCGAAAGTGCGGAGACGCGCTCCGCGCTACCAGCGTGGAGCCACGGGCAAACAGTGATGGGTGTGACTCACGATGGGTTTTGTCACCAACGCTGCACCTGAGAGCGCGACGCTGCGGTCAGCAACGCGAGTCTTCATGATGACGTATCGATCTCTAGATCAACGCCGGGGTCCAGCGAGGGCCCCGAAACCCAAAACGGGCAAAAAACACCCGAGCTGATGATTTTCAGGACGCGAGCACGTCTAGTTTCCGGGTCACAACTCGGCTCTCAGGCGGCCGCCCGGGAACGATCCGGGCCCCAAAGGAGCGCCCTCGTCGAGGCAGAGCTGCTGGAGAGCATCCCGAATCTGGAATTTCGAGAAGAGAAAATCAGAAACAAAGAACATACCTCGGTACGGAGCGCCTTCAGGTCTGGGCCATGCCCCGATAATGATGACGATGATCGACCGTGCCTGGGGGGCAACAGTCCGGCTGCACGCCAAGTTGACAGCGGCGTGCACGGCAGCTGCTATAGCGGCGTTTTGCTCAGCAAGGTTCACAATGGTTCCGTGAACCAGTTGCGCCTTGAGCTTAGGATAGGTGTGAAAAGCGAGCGCGACCAGGCGCATGGCGGCGCTGTGGGAGAGCGCACGCGATGCGCAGTTGCAGTCGTTGTCGGCGCCGAGGCCGGGCGTTCAATGAGGCGAGGGAAGCAAGGCGAGTTCGCCCGGGACAAGGCAGGAGAGGTGGAATGAGATTGAGTCGGGCTGCTCCGTGCTGCCAAAAATACACGATGTCACTCCAGTGGCATGCGTGCGATGTGATGTTGTCCACCCTCCAGCGAGGGACTTGAGCGGGCCCCGCTGCCGCGCGTGCTTAAACGTGCGGAGCACCGCGCAGCATTCCCCCCGCCGCTCACCCACCGCCCCAGTAATCGAAGCAGAAATGCCCCACGCAGACAAACGCTTAGCGATGGTAATCTCAAATCCAGGTGGAGAAAGAAAGGCGCGCAGCGAGGAAGAGAACGCTCGCGTGACCTTCCTCCCGCGGCCTCCTCCCCCTGCGCTGGCCTGCTCGTCGCGGTCCGCCGCCAGCGCCGAACGCTGGGGTCGCGCCAGTGGTGCTCGGAGCATCGCCAGCTTCAGACCATTCGCGCAGTTGCGAACCCCAGCCTCGCAGAATATGTGAGCCAGATCTCCACGAGGTCGCTGCATTCATGTCTAACGCTGATGCGGGCGCCACTAAGCCGTGTGCTTCGAACGAAAACAGATCAGCCAAGTGGGCCGTGCTGCGTTGCACGCAGGGGACTTCATGGCAGAGCGACTGATCCTTTGTGCAAGACAACGGTTGGCAATGTAAACAGCTGGGCGAGATAGCTGAGCGTCGAGAGGGCAGTGCTGTTGTACAGACGCAGGCTGACACTAGACTCCGACCACAATAGAACAACTTCTGTCTTGCTAGGCAGGAACCGCAATTCTGCTAGTGTCTTAGCCCTTTTGAAACCAGGAAAGACACGTGTTAAATCAAACAAGCAGGGCTGCAAAAGCCCCGCATCATCCGCACATCCTCCGACCACCCCCCGTGGAGACGACGACGACGCCTCCGCCACCAGAAGCGTTAAGATCGGGCCCTTTGCGCTGGTCCGCACCGAGCCCGAAAGTGGGCGGCCTTGCATCGCGCCGTAACACAAGGAACGCGCATATCATTTCGCCTTGTAGCAGGGCAATGCCGCGAGGCTCAAAGTACAGCGAGGCAAGCAAATTCAGATATCCAAGACGCGCGAAAACGAGAGAGCACCTCCCGCAGCCAGTCGTGGCCACGAGGTGGAAACGCAGCGGTTATATCGAGCGCAACAGAGACCGGCGCCTGTGCTTCAGCTGCTTCGCTGATGCTAGCTGAGCGGGCAGCTGAATCTAGCTGGAGCAAATCAAATAGAAAATTCCCGCCCGGCACCAATCCTTGCTGGACTTGGCGGGTGCGCGCGCGGACCAGTCCTCTGAGCTTCTGATTGTCCGTCGATGCTAGGATCTGAGGATCCGTTTTGCGCGACGAAAGAGGGCGAATTTGGTCTGGACTCCGCGCGCACTCATAGGTGTCTTGGGCAGGAAGGCGAAGATGGAGTCATTCAGGGCCTCTGGTTGATGGTGGCCCGCCATGAGGTGTTACAAGAGGCCGTGCAGGACTTCGACCTGGCCCTCCGGGGCCACGCATGCCTGCGGTTGCCCTCCTCGTAGAAGTCGTTGAGCTGCTTGTGCGGCTAAATCGTGGTCGGCCCGAAGCTCTGCAGTGCGTGGTGAACGAAATTGACGGCGGAAAGAATTGGGCTCCCGATGCCAATCTTGCGCATCTCGAGGGCGAAGATACCTGGCGCCCGCGTCTGAACTGGCAATAATGAGAGCTGTGAATATCGCATCTTGCCTCCAGACTGCGCGAGAAATACTGCGCAGTGCGATGTTGCGCCCCCCTCGGGCGCGCTTGTCCTTGGCGCGAAATTGAAGTCGCTACACTTGCCATCGTGTTCGTTTGGCCGCTTCAATCATGAGTTCATTTAGGTGCTGCCATCTGGTAACTGGAGGAGAACGATCCAGGTCCGCAGCAACCATCAGCTTGTTCAGGATATCCTTATACCTTACGTCGCTGAACACCACATCAGGGATGCGATGGTCGGCGGCGTCTCCTGGCGCCTTGCACTTCAGGTCGAGCGGCAGCATGGAGTGGACGTTGAGCCCCGCCTGGGACATCTCGAGCGGGCCGAAATCCACCTTCAGGAGGGCATCTGCGTCGAGGAGGACGTGTTCTGGGGATGCAAGAAAGCCCCAGGCGATGGCGGAGGCAGTGTGTTGTTGGCGACTGAGATGAGTTGGGATGTCAGCCTGCGCTTCCAGTGTCAGATCGAAGAGAGCGCGCCAAAATATCTCATTCGGCTGGAATGCCCGCGCCGTCGATAAAATTGTTTGCAATGGAGTTGGCTCGTCGCAACTAGGAGGCCCCCCTTTCACGAATGTTGAAGTCGCCCACGGCACTGAAACTGCGATGAAGGGGGCTACCATGATTCCACCCAACTGCGTCTTCCAAGTGTTGGCAACAAATTGTTTGAAGCGGGGGGCAATATCATAGCCGTGCACATGCGTGATCAGCCAAGAGTACTGGACATCAGCGGAGTCAATGCGGAGTGTAGCGCCCAGCCACAGAACTAGGGCATGACACTTAACCTGACGGCGAGGTGCCGGGGGCGCATCCCGACCCCGCGGCAGTAGGAACGCAACTCCTCCCTTCCATGTCTGCGACGCTTGGGAATGCCATGCACGATGCGGAAAAAGGGAGATGACGCAATGAACACTTCAAGTTGTAGTCGGTCACCATGTGGCTCTTGAAGCATGTTGAGCAGACCCTGGCACATTTACCTTCCGAGTCGAAGTCGCTTCTTTCTACGACGCCAGGCATTATGACAGCAACGGCCCCTGGCATTCCAAGACACTAATTGCCCTGAGC
>CAUYUJ010017205.1:283566-311066 GCA_963575745.1 Prorocentrum cordatum
ATTCTTCGCCATCGCGATGGTGCGTCGGCGGGATTGTCCGCCGACCTCACATAGACCCAGTGCGGGTGGAGACTACCAGCGAGCAGCAATGCGACGATGCGGGCGAGAATCTTCTGGAGGCCCCGGGCAGACGAACTCCCATTGCACAGCGCTCCGATGCACGCACACCTGCAAGTCTAGGAGGTGGCAGAAGCGCGAATTAACCTGTATACTGCTCCTCAGGCGCCACCGGACGCTGCTGAGCACGGCGCGCAGCTCGAGCTCGTTGATGTGCTCGGCGCCACGCCAGCGCCAGGCCTGGCAAGTCATCCAGTTCCACCTGGCGGCTGGGATACCTCTGCGCGGCCAGCTGCTGGGGTCGCACAGGGACCCCGTCGCGATCCTGACGTCGGATCCATTGAAAGCCGTGGAGCGCACCATGGCCTCGAGCGAAAGCTGATGCGAATCTGCGCAAGCGATCTCCTCAATCGCCTTCCCGGCCAAGCGCTCGACGAAGGCGGCGCCAGCGGTCGACGGCCCGCCGCGGGCCGCGTCGGGAGTTGGGGCGTCGGGTAGGAAGCCTCGCCGCCAGCCCCACAGCCCGACCAGGTAAGCAAGAGGGGCTACAGGCCCGCACTGCTCTGCCACAGCGTGGCGAATCTGGTCGAGGGCCTCCGACGCGACCGTGAGCCCTGACTTGCGACTCCGTGCGAAGAGGAAGAAGTCGCGCGGGAAACCCAGTTTGAGCGCAAGGCACTGCGCGCAACTTCGTTGCGTGGTCTCCGCGGGGCAACTGGCCCCCAGCGGGCACCTGCCTGAGCCTCGCCCTGGCCCTGCGATCCGCAAGCCAACGCCCGCGGTCGCCGGGAGGGCGGCTGGGGTGGACTCGGACCAGCGCAGGGTGATCTGGTCCCGCTGCCGCGACGACCGCAGGTGACTGCCACCCTCCAGCTGCCAGCCCAGCCAGCAATATTCGCAGCCTGTGCTCTCGGATGCCGTCGACACGTCCCTCACGAGCGGGATGGAGCGGAAGGCGCGCGTGACAGACTCCACCTGCTTGCGCGAGGTCGCGGGCGCGGCTAGGCATGCCGGCCAGACCCTCAACCCGGCCCCCTCGCGCTGCAAAATGCGCTGCGCAGAACAAAGGGGGGCCGGTTGGTGTCGAGCTCCAGAGCGGGCCCGAGGTGGCACGTGAAGACGAGGTCGGTGGCGTGACAAGCGCGGCCCAGCACCCGGCGAGCAGCGGCCTCGTCGAAAGCCTGCACGTCGCCCAAATCTTCGGCTTCTGGCCAGCGGGCCCGCACCGTCCGGGCAGCGTCAGGCGTGACCGACAGCAGTCCATGCAGCGAGAGCTCGAGCCCGACGCTGTCGAATGCCATCCGGCCACGCCCGCAGCCGCCGACCTCAATGAGCACGAGGAGGTCGCGACCACTAGCACATCCGCCAGCCAGCCCACGCAGAGCGGCGGTGCGACCCCGAGCGGCGTGCCTGGATGTGTACGTGATGCCCCCGCCGTGCTCGCTGGCGTCCGAGGCCGTCATGACGTGCCGCGAGATGGGGCTGCGGAGGTCGTACTCGAAGCGCGGGAGCAGTGCGAGGGCCAGGACAAGCTCCCGACGTGCGCCCTCTGGTAGCACGCGGGGACCTCCGCCCCAGTGGGACAATACGTACCACACCTCCTGGAAGCAGCTCATGCACTCCTTCCGGTAGGACTACGGTAGGACGCGGCGCGCACCCAGTGGCCGATGACGATCTCCAACTGCTTGCGCCGCACCGCGGGCGAAGCGATGCAGTGGCAAGAAAGGCGGGTAAGTAACCCAACCCTCTTCGGCGTGAGCCGAAGGCGCCCGTCGGCTCCATCCAGCAAAGCCCAGAGCCTGGAGACTGAACTGCAATCAGTGCCGCTCTTGGCACTGAGCGGCACCGCCCAATCATCGTAACGCGTGCGGGCGGCCTCCGAAAAGCAGGAAGCCAGGGATAGGTCCTGGTACCACTGATCCTGCTTGTCGACCAGCTTGCCGTAGTCGGCGTCGTCGCAATAGACCTGCCATAGCTGGTTGAAATCATCGTCGCCAGAGCGGGTCACCGGAAAAGGCTTGTCTTTCCGGATCTCGCGCTGCAAGGGTAATCCGCGCGGGTGCACGCCCCCTGACATCAGAAGCCGGCGATGCAGGTACTGGAACAGGCCCATGGCACTGCACCAGCCCATCGGGACCGTAGTGGCGCCAAGCCAGACGGGTTCTTGCCCCCAGTCGCAGATGCCCAACTCGAGGGGGTCATAGGCGACGTCGAAGCAGAAGAGCGCTGCCCACTGGGGTGGCAATGCGAACAAGTAAAATGCACCCTTCATGTCGTCGCAGGCGCATAATACTAGGTCCTCCCCCGCGTCGATTAAGATGTTGCGCCATTGTGCATAACATGGTAGCTTCGCGATGTCGAGCGGCAGGTCGCCCATGATCTCGTTGGACGCGGTGAGGTTCATGATCAACCTGAGCTGCGGCTGCCTGGCCAGCGGCCCGCTGGCGACGAGGTCGTCCTTGAGCACGCCGAACAAGCCGTTCACAACGGGCTCCCCCTGGATGTGCAGCAGGTCACGGCGTCGCAAAGGTGCCACGAGGCCTCTCTCGAGAAGACCGCGGCCGATGCGCACGATCTCCGTGGAGGAAGCCATGACCTTACCAGGCTTCGGCCGCGACCTGAAACCATCCAGCGGCAGCAGCATCTCGAAAAGGCTCCTCGAGATAGCGCCTGACGCGCGGCTCGCAAAAATCGACGGCCCGTAGCTTTCCGCACCGGTCGGCAGGCGGGGGCGCAGGTTCTATCTGCTCCCAGGTCAGCTCCAGGGCCCTCTGGACGACGTCTCCGCCGTAGCCCACCTCCCTCCTGGCGAAAAGCTCAACGGGCGCCTCGGCGGAGACGACCATGCCGGGCGTGGTCACGAAACTGTGGACCTTGCGCTCCAAGCGCCAGAAACACACCACTTGAGCAATCGGAGGCCCCTCTGCTGGCTGCGCGGCCGGCTGCCGGCCAATGGCCCGCGAACCCAGCATGACGAGGAGCAGCCACTCGCCAAGCCCGGCCGCGGGCCTCGGCAAGGCGCACCTGCCAGCTTTGTCGCCCTCGGCGAGGAGTCGAGCGTACTCGGCGCGCTGGCGGTATGGAGACAAGTCCGGCGACGTGGCGAAAAGGAGCAGCTCGCGCGAGGACAGCGGCGAGGTGGGCTCCCCCCGCGAAGATGGCGCGCCAGCGCAAAACATGCAAGTAGATCCCTGCCGGGTGAACTCCTACAGCAGCTCGCCGAACTTGCCGATGCCGACGCCCCCAACCAGCCCCTCCGCGAGGCTGGTCTCCGCCCCCGAGCGGGGCGGGCTCACAGAGGACCGCGGGCAGCCCCCCCGCATGGCCCCCGTTCGCCGTGACCCTTGGGGGGGGCCCTTGCCCATGCCGCGACGCTTCAGGAACCGCATGCGGGCTGAGCGCGGATCCTGGGCCTTCTTGCATGGACCATTCTGGCCCTTCTTGCCGCCGCCCCTGCCGGCCTCCCGGGGTCCCAGCCCCGAGGACTGGCATGCCGACATGTCCGAGCCATGGCTGCCGCCTCCGCCGCTGCTGGCACGCGGAGGGCTCCTCGGGTAGACGCTCGCGGGCTCCGCTGGGTCGAAGAGCCCGCGGGTGACCTCCTTCGAGTGGCGCACCCTGGCGTTCGCGGAGCTCCGCCACGGCGCCGAACTCTCGAGCCCTGGCTCCGGCAGCGCATCCGGAGACTGAGGAGCGTCCAAATCGGCGCGCTCCAGCTGCACCGCGCCGGGCGCGGCGTGGACCTTGCGGGGAGGCTTAAGCCTCCGCCAATGGGGATGGCCTCAGGGCGGTCTTCCGGTCCAAAGGCTCGCCCCCGCCGAGTCCCTAGCGCACGGCGCCCCGGGTCTGACGGCGACCAGTCGCGATCTTGCTCTTGAGCTCCGCACGTTTCAGCTCCTGCTGCTCGGCGCGGTAGAGCTCCGCCCGCTCGCCCTCCCCCATGGCCGGCACGAGCGTGTCGTACACCGGGTTCAGGTGCTGGGCCGCAGCCCAGCCCTCCCTCTGGGCCATCTCCACCGCCTTGAACTGCTGCAACAGGAGGTCGGTGCAGTACGCGATGTTCCCGTCCAGGAGCGAGCCCAGGCAGGTGGCCAGAGTGCGGAGCTCGGCCTCGCTCCGCTTGGTCAGCTCGGGGCCGAGCCGCGGAATGAGCTGAGTGTGAGGCACCTCACCGCAACAGGTTCGGTGGAGACCCCGGGATGGCCGGGCTCCCGCGGCAGGTATACGTCCGCATCTTCGCGAGCAGCCTCTCCGTGAGGTGGCCGGGGCGCCGCCCCGTGGTCGATCTGACCTGCTCGCGCTTGGAACGATCCACTCGGGAAGATCCCGCCCGCGGGACTCCCGTGAAGAGCCCCGGGAGGACCTCCGAGAACGAGAGCGGCCGCGGTCACTCCAGCTGCCTCGGCGTGAACGGCGCCGGCTGCGCGACCTGGCGCGTGCGCCGCGCTCCCGGGAGCGCCCGGGAGGGGCGCGACTGCCGCCCGGCGCCTGGCTGCACTATTAGCCGCGAGGGCCTTCGCAGAGCTGCGGGGGGCGCTGCCCGCTCCGTCGCCAGCGGCACGGCGATCCTCAGCGCGGGGGGCCTTCAGAGGTGGCTCGCCGTCGGCGTCGGCGTCGATGACGACTCCCGCGCGTCCCCGGCCAGCGGCGCCTGGCTCCTTGGGTGACGGCGCGCAAGCAGGCGGAGGGTGCGGCGGCCCACGAATCCGGGCACGCAGGTCCATCAGCTTGTCGCGCAAACCGTCCTTCTCGCCAGGGCTGGCGTGCACGATGCTGACGCCACCTCCAGCACCCTATTGGCACTGGATGCGTCCCCAACGCTCGCCGGACCTGGCCGCTTGGCAGCACCAGCCGGATGGTCAGGACCAGCGCCTGCAGCATGAGCAAGAGCAAGCTCCAAATCCTTTTCGGCGATGCGCTTCCAACACCCGACGTGGAACAGCTGCTGGTTGGGCTCGCTCTCCTTGCACTCGTCGGCGTGCACCGTGCAAAAATGCAGCCACGGAGGCCGCTCCCTGGCGAACATCGGGCAGAAGTCGATCTCGTCCTCCGCATTCTCGCTCTCCAGGGACGTGGCCGAGTACATGGAGCCGTGCACGACGTCGTGGACCTCCTCGCGGTCAATGCGGAACCGGGCACGGCCATGGGCCGTGAAAAGCTCGATGAGGCCCCCCACCGTAGGCAAGACCTTATTGATGCCGCCCTCGCAGGTGGTGGTGTAGTCCTGGGCCGGGGGCCGGGCCACACGAGGGGCTTTACCCCCTCCGCGGCTGGCGCTCCTGCCTCGCGTGCCACGCGGCTCCTTAGCAGCAGCACGTGCCCCAAGAGGAGGCCGACCGCCGCCGCCGCCTGGGTCACCCCTGCCTCGCGTTGCACGCGGCCCAGAGCCAGCAGGGCGCAACCGCGCCGGAGGCAGAGCTCGGGCAGCAGCAGGGCGTTGCAAGCCGCCCCTCCGCGATGGCATTCACCGCGGGGTGATGGAGAGCTGCTGAGGCGCTGGCGCGCCCTCGAGCCCCAGACAAGTTATCGTTCGCTCGCGCGCGTGCGGGTGGGCAGCGCGCGCAGAGCGGAAGCACCGCCCTTGACTCAAAACGGCTATGGAACGATCCTGTTGCTGCTCGTGTGCTACATGTCGAGGGCGATGACTTTGTTTGCCCGTCCCAGGAATCTGTTTTGTGCGAGCTGGAGGAACAGGCTATGCGGTGCAAGCTGTGTAGTCAGCTGTGCAGTGCGAGCTATGTGGCGCAAGCTATGCCGTTGCAGCTGTGTAGTGCAAGCTGCGTGGTGCAAGCTCAGCGCATGGGGCGCCCAGGAGCGCCCACGAGGCCGCACGGGCGGCAGAGCGTCGCGACCTCGGCCGACGCTGGCATCTGAGGGCTCCTTGATCCTCGATCCCCGACCCCCTTCCGCGTCCTCCCCGGCCGGGGAGAAGCGGGACTCGAAGCATTGAAACTGCCAGCCTCGATGCCGGCCCGAGCGGACGCTCTGGAAACGGTGTGTGTGTGTGTGTACGTGTGCGTGTGCGTGTGCGTGTGCGTGTGCGTGTGCGTGTGCGTGTGCGTGTGCGTGTGCGTGTGCGTGTGCGTGTGCGTGTGCGTGTGCGTGCGTGTGTGTGTGTGTGTGTGTGTGTTTGTGTGTGTGCGGTGTGGGCCTTGGATGAGGCACCATTGGATGAGGAATCCATGGGCCTGGAAGCCAACCAAACTCCAATCGTGGATTGGCCATGGATACCACCTCCGCCCTCCCCAGGCCCCCGACGTCACGTTTTTTCATGGCGCGACCCTCAGGAGGTCCAGGCCATTCCCCGGGACTGGTCTTTCATCCCGAGTTGTTTTCTGACGGTCCCGAGGGCCGGTGAGGGCCCCCCGAGGCCTAAACCAGAGAAAAGCCTCCTTCGTGATTTTGTCACGACGCGAGGAGGTCTGGGAATCCCTCCCGGGTCTGAAGCCTCCAGGGCACAGTCCTCAGCCAACGCCCCCACCGTGTGCCGCGTGGGCTGTTCTTCGAGCTCCTGCGGCTGGTTCAGGCCGCCCCTCCCCCCGGGCGGCGCCGCAGGAGCGAGGTGCGCAGGCGCGGCGGCCCAGAGTCAGGTCGGGCACAGCGTCCTACAGGCGGATGTTTGACTGTTTGTTGCTTCAATTTGTTATATAGTTTGGATTTGTGAGAAAAATATAACTAGTCAGAACAATACCCGAGCGTGTCCAAAAGCAATCCAAGCATCGTCCCCCGACGATTTTTCTACGATTTTGGGCATGCTTCTCCTTGTAAGGAGGGGCAGGCCCCACTTCAGGGCAGCATCCGCGCCCACCGCTGTCGGAGCCCCGCCCCCCAAAAATTAACCTGCCTGGAGAGCGGGGCGGCGGACGTGCGGCTGCTCTCCCGCGAGGACGCTCCCGGGAGGCCGTCCTCTCCAGTGCGAGCTGCCTGCCTGCGGGGCGGGGCGGCGGAAGGATGTTTACAGCGGAGGTCAGTCCACGAGAAGCCACCCACACAGGAAACCCAACCCCGAGAACCCCGGGACGTCCGTCGATGTTTGGTGTGGGAGCGTCGCGCTTTTTCGTGGCGAGACCATCAAAGCCCAAGAATCCCAGGGCACCCTGGAGGCAAGCAGGGTGGTTCCTGGCATGGGCCCCCCCTGTAAGTCTGTCCTCCTACAGTCGGATTTTGGAAGACAAATAAGACAACATAGGCAAACATACTCAACAGTAGTAAGCGCAAAAAACGTCCCCAGCCTATGATCGGACTAGTTTAGAATACTGATTCCTCCTGTCGAGGGACATGCCCGACTTCAAACGTAGATGCCGATCCCCCCTTCTCCTGCCCAGATCCGCCCTCGATCCCCACCGATCCCTCGGCCCTCGGCCCCCTCATCCTTCCTTCCTCGACCCCATCCTTCCTTCCCATCCCACCCTTCCCTTCCCTCCCTCGATCCCGACCGATCCCCCCCGATCCTGCCCCTTGCCGATCCATCGAGGCCTTTCCTGGGCCCTCGGCCCCCGATCCTTCCTTCCCCGATCCCTCCTCAGTCTGACTGCCTACCAGACCACCCCAACCCAACCCGAAGACCCGAATTTCGGGTTGGGGGGGTAAGGGTTCCACATGTGTTTTTTCGATGTTTCCCGACCCCCCCCCCACTAGAAATCGAGGGCAAATCTGAGCCTTCGGGTTGGGTTGGGGTGGCTTGGTGGGTGGTGACAGTCCTCCCCGCACCCCCTCCGACGCCTCCTCGGTCCTCGACCCCTCCTCGACCCCTCCTCCCCCCTTCCTTCCCCTTCCTCCCTCGACCCCTCCCCCCGACCCTTGAGCAGGGGCCTGCCGCCCCGGCACTCCTGTGGGCCTATACCGCGACATGCTCTTGGAACCCAGGAGTGTTCTGAGACCATAGGGCGACGAGATCTATGCATATCCACTGCTCCTGGCCAGGCCAATCCTGGGCCCAGGAGCGGTGTATACGCCCTCCTGGCCTGGCCAGGGAGGCACATACACAGCTCCTGGGCCCAGGATGGGCCTGGCCAGGAGCAGTGGATATGTATAGATCTCGTCGCCCTAGACCAAGAACAAGGTTCTTTGAACACGAGCAAGACGTGCAAAAAAAGAGACTGTCTCGGCCAGACATGTGCTAAGAACATTTCGTGCAGGCCGCAAAAAGGTGGTGAGAACATTCTTTGGTGGGCCGATGGGCCAGCCAGGACGCTTCGCCACACCGCCCCGAGCCCCGATCCTTCCTCCTCCGGCGGCGGGCGAGGGGGGAACGTGAGAAGGGGCGGCCCTTCTCAGAAGGCTCGGAGGCCCCCCGGCCCTCCGAGGACTCTTCCGAGCCTTCCCCTGAGACACGGAAGCCTCCTGGAGCGTTTCTGAGAAGCCCCGCCGCCTTCAGAGAAGGCCTCCTCCCCCTCACCTCCCCCCACACTTCCCCCCCTCGCTCGCCGACGATCGGTCCTGGGCCCCTTCCTCAATGCCCTCGATGTCCACGATCCCTTCCTCCATCCGATACTTCCTCGGTCCCAGACCCCCGACGTCATGATTGTTTCATGCATGACGCGACCCCCAGAGGTCGGGACCCATTCCCCGAGACCAGTTTCTCGTCCCAAGTCGTTTTTGTTGACGGCCCCGAGGCCCAGCGAGGGCCCCCAACAGCAGAGGCCGAAAGCGGCGAGAAACCTCCGGTCGTGCTTTTCTGCGCGACGCGAGGGGGTCTGAGACCCTGACCTTCCAGGAGGGGCTGAAACGGGACCTCGACATCTTATTTCCTGTCGAGGTTCTAGGCAGTCCAGATATGGGATGCACAAAGACGTGCTAGTACTATATGTCATCCTTGGACGCGCGCGTCCGACCCGAACATATAGTATACCCATCTTGTCGTATATCGTTTCCCGAGCGGTGTGGCCAGAATGCGCCCGCCACAACGCATATACTATAAGATTCCTCGGTGCGCGCATCGCCCCCGGGGGGGCGACGCACATATAGTATAAGTATCTTGGGGTGACGCCGAAGATAGGTCTATAGGTCTGGAGGGCTACCTTTGAGCACACCGGAAGGTCAGGGGAGAGGCCCCCTCCTCGATGCGAGCCCTCCTCGGCCGAGGCGGGGCCCTCAAGAGCGGCGGCGGGCCCGCCGGCGCCTTCCCCGGCCCTCGGGGCAGTGGCCGGCGGGCGGCAGGGGCTTCGCCGGGGGCGGCGCCTGGGCGCCGAGCCGCGGGCGGAGACCGCCGAGCGACGACGACGCCGCCGGACCCCGAGATCCGCGCGCTGCAAGGAGGGGGAGGGGGAGGGGGAGGAGGAGGAGGAGGAGGAGGAGGAGGAGGAGGAGGAGGAGGAGGAGGAGGAGGAGGAGGAGGAGGAGGAGGAGGAGGAGGAGGAGGGAGGAGGAGAGGAGGAGGAGGAGGAGGAAGAGGAGGAGGAGGGGAGGGGGAGGGGGAGGAGGAGGAGGAGGGAGGAGGAGGAGGAGGAGGAGGAGGAGGAGGAGGAGGAGGGAGGAGGAGGAGGAGGAGGAGGAGGAGGAGAGGAGGAGGAGGAGGAGGAGGAGGAGGAGGAGGAGGGAGGAGGAGGAGGGGGGAGGAGGAGGAGGAGGAGGAGGAGGAGGAGGAGGAGGAGGAGGAGGAGGAGGTGGAGGAGTTCCGAGGGAGGAGGAAGGGCGTGGAGGAGGAGAAGCTGAAGGCCCCTGAGACGAGGAGGACCCTGAGATCCTGACTTTGCATTTTTGTTCACGACGGGCGTTTTCGCTGCATTTCGGGCCCTGGGACCCTCCCGGCTCTAAGAATGGCGGAGAAACATGTGGTCCAGGGCTCTGGTGGTGTTTTTGTCGCGATGTTTGTGCAACGTCAGATCTCAGGGGAAACAGCGGCGGCGGCGGCGACGATCGCAGGCGAAAAACATATCCGTGTCCGCGGCCTCGCAGGTCGTGCCTTTGGGCCGCGCCTCCGCGGAAACGGATGCTTTTTCGCGGATGCCTCGCGCGGAACGCGTCCGTGCGACCGCGTATCGGCGGGATTGCGCCCCGAAATCCAAGCCGCGAGGGCGTGGAGACGGATACGCTCGCCGCTCGTGAGACGACAGCAGCGACAGCGGCGACAGCGGCGCTGACGGCGGCGGCGGCGGCGACGACGACGGACGACGGCGGCAGCGGCAGTGATGGCGACGGTTGCGGATCTCAAAGGTCCCAACGGCAACTCAAAGGTCTTAAATGTCTCAAAAACGCCCGACGGCCCGTCCGATCGAGTCGGTCGGATCGACCGAGTCGACAGGATCCATCGATCATCGATCGAGGTTTCCTCTCATTGGTCTCCCCTTGCCTGACATTTCCTCCTCATAGTTCCTTCTCCTGCTCCCTCCCTTCCTCTTTTCTCTCTCCCTCTCTCTCTCTCTCTCTCTTTCTGCTGGTTGCGTCTTCTCATTCTCCTCCTCCTCTTCCTCCCCCCTCTCCTGTTCGCAATCCGTCCCCTTCTTCTCCTTATTTTCCATTTCTCCTCCTCCTCCTCCTGCTCCTGCTGCTGCTGCTGCTGCTCCTCGTCCTCCTCCCTCTCTCTTGTCCTCCATCTCCCTCCTCCCTCCCTCGCCTAGTTCCCTCGGCTGCCCCGCCGCTCAAACGCAGACGGTCCTCCGTGTCCTCCTCCGTCGGCGGGGCAGCGAGGTCCAGGTCCCGGCGGGGAGTCTGCATCGACGCCACCTCCAAGCGAGGGCTCGGGGAGGGGGACGGGGGCGCGGTGATACACATACACGCGCGCAGACACACACGCGCACTCTCTCTCTCGCTCTCTCTCTCTCTCTCTCTCTCGCTCGGTGCGTGTGTACACATACCTGTATGTCACCAGGATTAGACACCGAAAGAATGAGGGAGAGACCCACACCAAATACACATGTGCACACATGCGTGTACGGCTCTGTAAATGTTTGAGACGATAGAGATGGCGACGCGCAGCTATACACACGCATACACACATATACATATATATATGTATACATATGTATACATAAATATACGCATACATACAAACATACATGCATACATGCATACACACATACATACATTCATGCATGCATGCATGCCTACATAAACTGGGATGTTAACGCCCCCCTCGATTTAAGTTCAAGTTCGTAAATTAAAAAATCGACTAAATTGACGCCGGGCCCGTAAATTCTGTAAAGTCGCGGACGCGCGCGACCGGGCGTCTGATTTTTGAACCTGCGCAGCTTTTTTGACAGAGAATTGACAACTTGTGCAGCTTTGATGGTGGGGAACCGTCGGGTCGCGCATTTCTTTTTCGTTTTGTCGGGCTGGGCTCGGTTTCCAACTTGTGCAACTTTGTTGACAAAGAATTGACGACCTGTGCAGCTTTTGAGATGGGGAACCAACGAGTTGTGCAATTTGTTTCGTTTTGTCGGGCGGGGCTCGGTATTCGAACTTTTGCAGCTTTTGTGAAAAAGAATTGACGACTTGTGCAGTTTTTTTGATTGGGACCCGACGGGTTGTGCAACCTTTTTCGTCTTGTTGGGCCGGGCTCGGTTTTCGAACTTGTGCAGCTTTGTTGACAGATAATTGACGACTTGTGCAACATCTTTGATGAGGAATCGACGACTTGTGCAACCTTTTTTTCGTTTTGTCGGGCCAGGATCGGTTTTCGAACTTGGGCAGCTGTTCTGAAAGAGAATTGACGACTTGTGCAGCTTCTTCGATTGGGAACCGACGGTCCGTGCAACCTTTTTCGTTTTGTCGGGCCGGGCTCAGATTTCGAAGTGGTGCAGCTTTTCTGAAAGAGAATTGACGACTTGTGCAGCTTCTTCGATTGGGAACCGACGGTCTGTGCAACCTTTTTCGTTTTGTCGGGCCGAGCTCGGATTTCGAAATTGTGCAGTTTTTTTGATAGAGAGTTGACGACTTGTGCAGCTTTTCTTGACAGAGAACTGACAGAGAATTGACAATTGCGGCTTTCTTGACAGACAATTGCGGTTTTCTTGTGCAGCTTTTCTTGACGACGAATTGCGGCTTTCTTGACAGAGAATTGACAACTTGTGCAGTTTTTTTGCTGAAGAACCGACGGGTCGTGCAACCCTTTTTGTTTTGTCGGGCTGGGCTCGATTTCGAAGTTGTGCAGCACAGCCGTTGGTTCCACAGCCCGTGGGTTCCAAAGCAAAAAAGCTGCAGAAGTCATCAATTCCCTTTCAAATAAACTGCCCAACCGGCAACCCGTCGGTTCCGAATCGAAAAAGCTGCACAAGTCGTCAATTCTCTTTCAAAAAATGGCACAACTTCGAAAACCGAGCCTGGCCCGACAAAGCGGAAAAGGTTGCACATTTCGTCGGTTCCCCATCGAGAAAGATGCACAAGTCGCCAATTCTCTTTCCAAAAAATTGCACAACTTCGAAAACCGAGCCCGACCCGACAAAACGGAAAAGGTTGCACAACCTGTCGGTTCCCAATCAAACAAACTGCACAAATCGTCAATTATCTTTCAAAAAACTTGCAGAAATTCGAAAACCGAAACCGACCCGACAAAACGGAAAAGGTTGTACAACCCGTCGGTTCCCCATGGAAAAAGTTGCACAAGTCGTCAACTCTCTCTGACAAAAAGTTCCACAACTTCGAAAACCGAGCCCGGGCCGACAAAACGAACAAAGTTGCACAACTCGTCGGTTCCCAATCAAAAAGCTGCACATGTCGTCAATTCTCGTTCAAAACAACTGCACAACTTCGAAAACCGAGCCGGGCCCGACAAATCAAAAACGAAAAAGGTTGCACACCTTGTCGGTTCCCAATTCAAGAACTGCACAAGTCGTCAATTCTCTTCCAGAAAGCCCGACGAAGCGGAAAAGGTTGCGCAGCTCGTCGTTTCCCAATCAGAAGGGCTGCGCAGGTCGTCAATTCTCATCCGAAATAGTTGCACAAGTTCGAAAACCGAGCTCAGCCCGACAAAAGAAAAAAAACGCGTGTTTTCGAAAATGCCCGCCATTTCATCTGATTTCATATACGATCAACGGTTGATCTCATTGGCATACATAAGTTATTACTTCTGCCGTCTGGATCGTAAGTCTAAGTTCATAGATTTAGAACTTATTGTTAGAATCCCAGATAAATACATGCATCCATGCATACGTACATAACTATACATTTATCTATTTCTTTATATATATATATGTATGTATATGTATATAAGACGTACATTCCCATGCAACGAAGCACAGATGAATTACGAGGCATACGCAAGGAGAAGGAGAGAGAGAGAAAGAGAGGGGGAGAGAGGGCTAGAGAGAGAGGGAGAGAGAGACAGAGGGAGGGAGATATGTAGAGCTATGCAGAGAGGGGGTAACGCAGATGCCGATCTACATGTATATGCACGGGCAGAGAGCGAAAGAACAATCAACATACCGATGGAGGGTACTTGTCCATGCTCAAAGCCATACGGGAAGCCACATGGCTTCGAGCGTCGCGCCGCGCAAGTCGCGGCTCTCCTTGCGCTCACGCGCCGCCCGACCACGAAGGATGCCAGACATCCCTGCTCTCGGCCGAGCGCCTCGAGGTAGGTCGTGGCCTCAAGGTCGCGGCCGAGGGCTCCACCCCAGATCTCCGACGGTGAAGTGTTGCACCGCTCAGGCTTGCCTCAGGGGTTGTTACTTGGCTAGAGGTTGGTGCCTCCAAGTGTTCCTTTGCCCGCTGCCCAGAGGTTCCTCGGGTTCCTCGAGTTCCTCGGGTCCCCCCCGCCAAGTGCCTCCTATTGTTACGTTGCCCGTTGCCAAGATGTTCCTCGGGTTCCTCGGGTTCCTCAGGTTCCCCGGGTTCCCTGGCTTCCCTGGGTTCCTCGGTTTCCCTGGGTTCCCCAGGTTCATCGGGTGCCCCAAGGTCCCCCGTGTTCCCCGCTCCCGGTGCATCGTATTCTTACCGTGCCCGTTTCAAACAATGCCAAGCAATGCCAAGCAATACCAAGTAATGCGAAGCAATGCCAGTCAATGCAATGCCAGTCAATGCCCAGCTATGCCAGTCAATGCCCAGCTATGCCAAGCAATGCCAAGAAATGCCAAGCAATACCAGGCAATGCCAAGTGATGCCAGTCATTGCCAAGCAATGCCAAGCAATGCCCAGCAATGCCAGTCAATACCCAGCAATGCCAAGCAATGCCAAGCGATGCCAAGCAATACCTAGCAATACCAAGCAATGCAAATCAATGCCATTCAATATCAAGCAATACCCAGCCATGCCAGTCAATGACAAGCAATGTCAAGCAATGCCAAGCAATGCCAAGCAATGCCAAGCAACGACAAGCAATGCCAAGCAATGCCAAGCAATGCCAAGCAATGCCAAGCAATGCCGAGGGAAACTTTCCCCAAATTGTGGTCGCGCCGGTTTCATCAAAAGCCCTTATGCTTTTCCTCGATTGCGGCCTCTGGGGCCCACTATCGGGCTCCGGAACAATCGAATATGGACAGGCACCAACAAATACCCCTGGGGGACGGTGACGGTGACGGGGCCGGCAAGAGTGTCCTCGCGATTTCGCGCGTGCCCGCCCGAGAAAAGTACACCTCATATGTTGAAGCTTCGATACAGACCCTCGCTTCCCTAGTACAAGACGGGTGCGGACCGCTTTGCGCAGATTCCTCGTGAGGGATGCGTTGACATGTGCATAGATTCTTTAAAAGCAAATTGAAGAAAATTTATGTTGTGCGTGCCCGCACAAGGATGGCACGTCCTGCGCACAGAATATTCTAGGATGTCTTAGGCGAAACGCTTGTTTTGAAGAAGCGCATCAGGTCGCCCAGGCGGATGTCTAACATGAGGATGTGTCGAGGTTGTCTCGGGCGAAGCGCTTGTTTTAAGGTGTCCAGGTTGGATACCTAACATGAGAATGTGTTGAGGATGTCTCAGGAAAAAAACGCTTACCTTCACGTGTCCAGGTCGTCCAGGCGGATGTCTAACATGGGGTAATCGGGCTCCTCGCACGGTGAAATACATGGACGCAGGGGATACTAACCTACCCCATGCGTCTGGCGCCCGTGCACTTTGCATGTAGTTTCACGTGTCCAAGCAGCCCCAGAAGGGATGTCCAACGTGCGGTCGCTGGGCCCCCCCCCGTAAAAAGTGCGTGCTCGGAGGAGGTATATAGCATGCGTCTGGCCCCTGTGACTTTGGCGCATGTTTCCAGGCGTTCAGGCCGCCCAAGGAGGGACATCTAACATGAAGGCGTCGGGTTTCCCACGCGTAAAAATGCGTGCTCGGAAGGGGCATCTGACATGCGCCTTGCGCCAGTGCCAGTGGCACGTGTTTTCACTTGTCCAGGCTACCCAGGGGGGATATTTAACATGTGGTCGCCGGGCTCCCCGCACGTTCAAGTAAACGCGAGCGCAGGTGGTATCTAACATGAATCAGGCGCCTGTGCCTTTTGACTCGTGTTTCCAGGTGTCCACGCCACACAAGGGGGGGATATCTGATATCTAACATGTGACCGTCGGACCCGCCACACGTACAAGTACGCGAGCGGAAGGGGGTATCTAACATGCATATGGCGCCCGTGCAGGCGCCTGCGCATTTGGCGCAAATTTCCGCGTGTCTAGGCCACACAAGAGGGGTATCTAAGATGAGGTCGGCAGCGTGGTAGCACGTCAACACGTAAGCATACCGACGCGGAGGGGTATCGAACATGCGTCTGGCGCTTGTGCCCTTGGCAAATGTTTTCACGTGTCTAGGCCACCTTGGGAAGAATCTAACATGTGGCTGTCGGGCTCCGCACGCGTAAAAAAAAACACACGCGCGAAGGGGGCATCTGATATGCGTCTGGCGCCTGTGCAGGCGCATGTGCAGTTGACACGTGTTTGCGCGTGCCCACGTCATACAGGCGGGATATATATATACATCTATATATATATATATATATATATATATATATATTGTGGTTGTTGTTAACGGTGTCGACGGCTGTGGGGACCCCTCCACTGGCAACGCCTACCAAATGTTTGATGGCAGTGTTGATTGGTATTGGATATGGCTCGCTCCTGTTGTAAGGAATATGAAACCTGTCGCAAAGAAGTGAATTAACGGTCGCACACAGACGTTTCTCGAAACGTGTGACTTCGGTTTCGAACTTTCGTTTTTCAGGCATAGTGTGCTGAAGTACGTCAGTCCTTGGGCCTTGAGCCAAAATGCTCAAGGATGTAATGTGCAGCTGGGGCGTCGCCACACTCAGCCTATGAAGAGAGGTGTCGCCACGCTCACTTCCAAATACGCCAACTCTACAGTGCTTCATTCGTTGCGCAAAATGCGTACGTTAACTCAACCTGCGTCGTGCGCCTTGGAGGGGGGGCACGATCTGTCCGCCCCCAGGGGCGCCACAAGTCGCCATGACCAACGTCACGCACACGGGCTGACATGTTCTAAAATATTATAGAACATGCGGTGAACTACAGAGCCTAGAGATGTAGCGATTGAAGCCCAATGCGAAACACAGCAGTAGACAGGAACAACGGTTCCTATCGAGACGCGTTTTGTAGCAGTCACGGACGACATGTCAATCTTACAGCAGAAGACAGGAACAACGGTTCCTATCGAGACGCGTTTTGTATCATATGATCTGGGATTTGTGCGCGTCAATGAACACCACTAACCACGCGCCTCCTCATTGCGCAAGCAAATCCTGGCATCTGATTCACATCGCCCGCACCTACGAAACGCCTCTGATGGCATCCAAGGCTTCAGTCAACATGTCGCTCGGTCCACTGGCCAAAATGTCATCGACGTAGAGAGCCATGATGCATACCTTGGTGCCGTCCCGCTTGATATACACTGCGTCCACAACATCCGGAATGACAGTCCAGCCGGCTGCAGTGAGGACGCTGTGCGCCTTCTTGGCCCAATCAAAACCGGACCTCTGCAATCCGTATAAAGCCTTCCGTAAA
Organism: Prorocentrum cordatum; assembly: GCA_963575745.1. Classification (NCBI taxonomy): domain Eukaryota; class Dinophyceae; order Prorocentrales; family Prorocentraceae; genus Prorocentrum; species Prorocentrum cordatum. Next base: position 300,501 of record CAUYUJ010017205.1, read on the forward strand.
CGCGACACGGGCTGCTTGTAGCCTTTCTCGGACCACCATTTCGGCCATAGGCTCGGAGGTAAGACAATCCATGCCGGCCGTCCTCCGAGCTGGGACTGAAGGTAGGCGCCTGTCACATCAGCCTGCAACAGCGCGTGCGTTGGAGACATAGTCGCCCACCAACGCACCAGACGTACAGCTTCGAGACTGGTAGGTGCACCATGTAAGTCCTTCTCCCTATAGTGCCGGCCGTGCTGGTCAAGAAGACGGCCGCGTCCAGCAACAACGCGGGCCTTCCACTTCAGGAAATACGCCTACAGCGGTTCAAGCACGTCGAGTCCGGAAGACTCCGTGTCTTTGCAGCCTAGAAGAAGATGGGCGTACACCACAAGAGCATCAGGACGCAAAGAACGAAATTGCCATAGCTCCATGATGGTGTCGCATGGGTCCCAAACCTTGAGCTCCTCCATCGTGGCCAACTCCTTCCGGATGGCGGCCTGAGCCCCCGGTGTCTGGGCGGAGGCGGATTTGAAAGGGACAGCCTTGTAGACCATGCAAAACCCCTTCACCGCCTCCTCAGAAGAGGTGGTTCTCTCCCCCACCTTGCCTTTGAGATGGCCGGCAGCTGAAGCGAGATTCTCAGGCTCGTGGAAGTCTGGGCCAACAATGGATGGAGCAGGCTCGACCGTGTCAGTTACAATCATCGTGCCAAAAACGATGTCGGCCACAGAAATCCCCCCCTCGCATGGTGGCAGCGGGTCCACAAGGCACTGGGCAACATCAGTTCCGACTGCATCAGCGCTCACGCAGTGGCAACGTCGAAGGTTGCAAGTCTGGCCATTGCTGTGGACCTCCGACGCCTCCTTCTTGGTGGCCCGCTTCCTGGGCGCACCTTCTATGCAGGCCTTGCAAGTCAAGGGGTCGGTGGCGATGAACCCTGAACAGGTAGCGCACCTGTCGCTGTGCGGGGCGCGCAGCTCCACGTCGTCGTCCGGGACCTGCTCGCACGGGAGGAGGAAATGCCATGCAACCTCGGGTTCCCTACTCTGGAGAAGATGACGCACGGGAAACTTCGGGCCGTGAGCTGGGAACTTGACGCCCCGTGTTCTCTCGAACAACCTGCGACCTTCCTGGATGAACGGAGCGAGTCGCAAGATGATGAAACTCCCCCGGGCGCCATAACCAACAACAATGCCGAAATCCCCGCGCGGCTCAAACTTCGGGAGGTTGGTGATCGCCGAAGGCTTGTCCTTAAGATAAATGATTAATGAACCGAATGGCCTCAATTCCAAATCAGACGTTCGACGAAATCTGAGAAAGTATGGAGATATACGGCCATCGCGCCCAAGGCGATTCCAATGCTCAGTCCACATGACAGCGCTCATGGCACACCATTGGTGTCCAAGGCCACTCTGGCATAAATCGGCGCGCGCGCCCTCTTCGAGCGTCTGATGCCATCGCTCAGCTCTCGCGTAGTTGGTGGAGCGACGAGGCAGGCCACGCTCGATATGAGTATCCGCGCGGCGGCAGTGCGCCTCATACCGACCTTGGAACTCGCAGCCCCAGTCAGGCCGCACCTTCTTGATCACGGAATCGACGGTAAGCACCTTGTACGCCTCCGTCACCGTGAACCCGTCATGTCGGGCATGGGGTGCACGAAGGCGTAGTCGGTGGCCTCGACCCGCAGCACGAGCAAGTACCTGAAGCCAGAAATGTCCGGCAGCACCGGCCCGATGAGATCGGCGTACAATCTACCTCCATAAACTGTCTCCCGCTCAGAACTCACTGTGCGCCGCGCCGGGGTCAGCGAGATCTTCGCAAGCTGGCAAATCTCGCAGTCGGGGTGCATGGGAAGATGAAGGAGCATGTGCTCCAGAGTGCGTGGCGTATCTGGAGATGCCCGCACCCCGCGGGCACCCTGTTTGAAACCTTTGTTCGCTTTGTAGGCAACCACGGCCATCACCTGGTTGTCGTCTGATAAGATAACCAGCCCCATGAACTGCACGTGCTTGAACTGGGCGTCCTTGGGTTGCGGTTTGGTCAACAAGTCCGAACAATTCTCACTGCCTTCCACATGTTTGTAAGAGACCCCTGGAAGATGCAAAACGTCATAAACAAAGTGAATGCTGACGCGATGGGCCTTCCTCAAATATATCATGACCTTGCTTCGTCCACTGGCAAAAACGTGCTCGGCCACCTCGGCATCGTCGCGCAAAAGGGTCAGAATCGTCGCACCAATGGGCACGAACGGGAACTCCAGCACGGAGGTCAGCGGAAAGGCCAATCGTCTCAGTGCAACTGACGCTGCTGCAACCTCCACTTCTCCAGTGGAGATTCCGGAAGACCGCATTTTTACAGCAAACCATGCAATTAGAGCTTTGGTGCCATGCTCCCCCATAATGAAGCTCAGTGCGCCTGAGATGGACTCGCTCGTTTCCTTATCTCCTGCGTGATCCGAGTCCGCGAACGTCTCCGAAGTCATGTGGCGAACGTCTCTCTCGTCGCTGGCGAGGGCAAGGACGACGTTGGGGTGCGTGTTGAGATAAGACATGATGCCGATGACGGCTACATCGCATAGAGTTGACCAGCGCGCGACAAAAGATCCCAAGATCGACAAGCCGGCAGCAAGTGCAGGCCGAGCGCCCCGCATCAAATACAAGAGCACGCCAATCAATCGAGCTGCCAACTTCGCATAAGCCCCCTCCTGATCAGCACCGTCGCCAATGCCCAATACACATACTGAGTCATGACATGGCGTCTGCATCTTGCGCAGCACAAGGTTGGGGCTGACCTCGAGGAAGTACTTAAGGATGTGACGAACGTACTTGTGCTGTGACAGAGTACACGTACGTGAATGGCCCACTGGCTCACTCAAACTGATGTCGATACCTAAGAAGTGGTGTGCGACAACCGGCTTGTCCATGATCAGAGTCTGCGACTCGTCGTCCCCTACCACGACCCCTGGGAGTGGTACTTCGCGAGTGTCCGACTGGCGTGGGGCACGGTCCCCATCTTCCATGACCTGGGCGATGCAGGCGGTTTGGCCCACATTGTGAGGTGGACAAAACATGCCGTTGAGGTGGATGCACTCATCCTGGTGGCTGCTTTCCGTGGCGTAGTTATGGCTGCCGAACGAACGCTGGTCCACGCACAGCTCCTGGCTCGGGGCATTGCCCCCATCTACCGCTACGGAGCTATCGGAGAACGACGCGCAGCACACTGCGACGTCAGATGGGCAGCAATGGCTGCCCAATTTGCATCCTCTGGCCGATGCTGCCAAGAATGGACAGTCGGCTTCGACATGCACACTCAGCGGAACACCTTCCACTGTTGTCAGGACGGGGTTTTCGAAGTCGCGCCACGACCAAGAAGTCCGGCTTCAGGTCCTTGATCAATTTCCCTAAGCCAGCAGCCGTAAGCGCCCCGGGAGCAAAGTGAGCCTGCAGAGGACCCACCTGCGAGTTGTCGATCGACGTGGCGCCCCGGTTGAAGGCGGACTCGCCTGTAGCCGTGGCAACCTCCACTGCAGCAGTGGGCGAAATGCCGGCCTCGCCAACTTTGCCCGTGAAGTGAAACGTTGACCCGGAATCCAATAGCACATCCGTAGACTGCATCGCCGCCGGCGTGCACTCGCAACCGTAGGCCTTCTTGACGGCTGCCTGAGCAGCCAAGTACCGCTGAAACTCGGCAACCTGACTGTCGATCAAAGCCGCAGCGGCCGTCGGCGGTGCAGAGGACGAGGACGCGCTCCTCTGCGACGGCGGATGCAAAGAGGCAGAAGTAGGGGGTGCAACGCCTCCTGGGGCCGCCAATGCAAGGACACTGGGAACAGTCACCAATGCCCCCGCCTGCGTGGTGGACTTCGGTTGCTTGTACTTGGGGCTCTGCGGATTATGGAAGCAATCCTTCGCAAGATGCCCCTTCTTCTTGCAGTGATCGCAATGGCGAGTTAGCTGCCAACATTCCTCCTTCGAGTGCCCCTTTTTGTGGCACTGGGAACAAAGTGGATCCTTCTTCCCTTGTGCTTTGCTGGGTGCTTTGGTGTTGGGGGTCTTGCTGAGGCCCGCTGCTGCCTTTACCTTCGGTGGTCTTGTAGCGGCAGCTGCCCGGTGTTCAACGCAGATTCGCTCAATATTCTTCATCAGGTGGTGTGTCCCAATGCCTGGCATCAAATCGTAAGCAGCGAACGTGGGAGCGAGTCTATGGTTGGATTCAAACAAAGACCGAAGAATCGACAAGATGAAGGCATCCGTCGGCATCTCGGGGCTTCCCCGGAGCTCCATCAAGATGTTCTTAAGCTTGGTGAGCGTCGCTTCCGCCTGCCCGATGTCGTGCACGGGCTTGGTCATCTCGCGAAGAGCCGCCAAAACTATCTGACGACGCCGGGGTCCTTGATGGAGATAGTCGCCATCGATGAAACGTAGAGCTTGTCGTCCACAGCCGGGCTGACACAGCTGGCGGATGGCACCGAGTATCCTGGTGGAGTCTTCGCAGGGCTTGGCAACCAACAGATGCACCAACGCACTGAAGAGCTTGGCGTCGATGGATGCCATCGCTGGAAGCCTGTCCGTGACCAGCATCTCGTCGCTGACGTACGGGTTGGCCACGTCGTCCATGAACGGGCCTACCAAGTGAGGCACCGAAGAGGCCGCAAGCACATTGGCATGGACGCTGTAGCGCCACTGGGTATAATCAAGATGACTTGGCAAGGAAAGAATGACAACTCTGTCCGCCTCCCGGTTGACCACGCTCGGAGGCTGACCAGTGGTGGGCGCACCCTTTGCGGCTACAGCCTCAAGAAGCTTCATCACCACGTCCACGGGTATCGATGCAGAAGCGTGCTGCTCCACGGGCTGCCGCTGCACTGGGTGCTGCTGCTGCTGCTGCTGCTGCTGCTGCTCGCCGTGCTCGGAATCACCCTCAGCATCTCCTGGTACGGGCAATTCGGCCGCATCTGTCGGAGCAGCATGCGGCTCTGCCCCCGAAGCCTCTGCTGCGACGTTCGCCGTGGCGGCGCGCTGAAGAAGCTGCTGAAGCATCTCCGGCGTAAACGTCACCGCAGGTGGTGGTGAGGATGCCTGCGCAGGTGGCGTGTAGAAAAGCGTGGCATCCTTCGGCACTGGTGGTGGGTAAGAAGGGGCCCGGCCAGGTAGCATAGGGTTAAGCAGACTCGATGCAGTAGACAATGCTGTCTCCACGCCACGTGCCGCACCGACCGATGCCCCAGCGACTGCTGAGCCAAGTGCTCCTGCACCCCAGGCTACTTCCATTGATGCTCCAGCTACTGCCGCACCAACGCCTGTAACGCCATCAGCCACGCCTCGTAGAATGTCGCCGGCGTGAGGCCAAGCAGGCTGGTAAGGATGCGGCGCCGATATTCCTGGGAACAGTCCCTGTGGTGCCATTGGGGGCGGAGCCCGGGGCACCACGGCATACGGAGCGGCGGGCAACTGCGGGTAGGCACCTGCCCACAGAGGCGGCCGTAGGTGCTGCTGTGGCGGGGGCGGCGCAGGCAAGCTCAGCTGCAGCCCATGGGGGCATGCCGTGCAAGCCCTGAGATGGCCCCGGCAGCGCCTGCTGCGGCACAGGGGGCAACGCCGGCAGGCCCAGCGGCTGCTGTGGATCAGCGCTTGACTGAGCGCTCTGAGCTGCGTGTTGCGCCAGGTACCAGTCCAACGCCTGATCTGCGGTCAAACCCGCAGGGGGTCCAGGTGCGTGGTACTTGGGCTCATAACCTGTGGTTGTTGTTAAAGGTGTCGACGGCTGTGGGGACCCCTCCATTGGCAACGCTTACCGAATGTTTGATGGCGATGTTGATTGGTATTGGATATGGCTCGCTCCTGTTGTAAGGAATATGAAACCTGTCGCAAAGAAGTGAATTAACGGTCGTACACAGACGTTTCTCGAAACGTGTGACTTCGGTCTCGAACTTTCGTTTTTCAGGCATAGTGTGCTGAAGTACGTCAGTCCTTGGGCCTTGAGCCAAAATGGTCAAGGATGTAATGTGCAGCTGGGGCGTCGCCACACTCAGCCTGTGAAGAGAGGTGTCGCCACACTCACTTCCAAATACGCCAACTCTACAGTGCTTCATTCGTTGCGCAAAATGCGTACGTTAGCTCAACCTGCGTCGTGCGCCTTGGAGGGGGGGCACGATCTGTCCGCCCCCAGGGGCGCCACAAGTCGCCATGACCAACGTCACGCACACGGGCTGACATGTTCTAGAATATTATATAACATTTGGTGAACTACAGAGCCTAGAGATGTAGCGATTGAAGCCCAATGCGAAACACAGCAGTAGACAGGAACAACGGTTCCTATCGAGACGCGTGTTGTAGCAGTCACGGAACGGCATGTCAATCTTACAGCAGAAGACAAGAACAACGGTTCCTATCGAGACGCGTTTTGTATCATATGATCTGGGATTTGTGCGCGTCAATGAACACCACTAACCACATATATATATATATATAGCATGAAAGCGTCGGGCTCACCATACGTACAAGTGCGTGCCCGGAGGGGGTATCAAACGTGCGTCGCGTCCGGCGCCTGTGCCTTTGGCACGAATTGTCACGTGCCCAGGCGACCCAACGGGGATATCTAGCATCAGGTCGCCAGACGGTTCGCACGCAACAGAGATCATGCTCGGAAGGGGCATCTAACATGCGTCTGGCTCCTGTGCCTGTGGCACGTGTTTTCACGTGGCCAGCCTGCCCCAAGGGGATGCCTAACAGTGGTCGTCGGGCTCCGCAAAGGGTATCTAACATAAATTAGGCGCCTGTGCCTTTTGACTTTCGACGCGTGTTTCCAAGCGTCCAAGCAGCACAGGGGGGGGTATCTAACATGTGGCCGTTGGGCCCAACACATGTTAAATAACGAGCGCGGAGGGGGTATCCAACATGCACCTGGCGCCCGTGCAGGCGCCTGTTCACTTGGCACATGTTTCCACATGGTTGCGCCACACGGGCGGTCTAACATGTGGCCATCGGTCTCTTCGCACGTGGCAACACGTGCGCGGATGGGGGTTGGTATGTAACATGCTGTTGGCGCTTGTGCACTTTGCACGGTTTCACGCGCGTAGGCCACACAGAGGGATCTACAACAAACGGTCTTCGGACGGGTCTTTCGCACAAGTGAGCGGGCGGAAGGGGTATCTAACATGCGTCTGGCGCCTATGCTGTTAGCACGTGTCCAGGTCGCCCAGGCGGGTGTCTGACATGAGGACGTGTTGAGAATGTCTCGGCGACGTGCTTGTGTTCAGGTGTCCAGGTCGCCCAGGCAGGTGTCTAACAGGAGGATGTGCTGAGGATGTGTCGATCGGAACGCTTGTTCTGAAGGATGTGGCGAAGATGTCTCGAGCGAGGGTCTCGCCTGCAGCATCATGCGTGTGTGCAGGATGTGGTGAGAATGCCTCTCACGAAACGCTTGTTTTGTATTGTTTGAGGTTGCACCGAGCGGGGGCACTGCCTTCGTGTCGGGGTGTTTCGTTTCAGTTCGGGTCCGCCCCCCGTTCAGTTTGTCTCACTTCGGAACAGAATCGGATCTTGACTTCAAGCTGGTGGATCGCCTCCCATGTGTCGACTGCATCTTGCGTTGGGCGAGCCATGCGCGCAGGCAGCTTGAGCTCAAGACCTAGACCAGCTCGGACAATATTGGGGTGCCACGAGTCCATCGCACTTTACGCCAGGATCGCGTCCCTGGTGATTTGCGAAGGGCCTTGGCACATCGGATTCGGCTCCCTCGTCAGGAGGCGCCATGGGGTTTCAGGATAGTGAGCCGTAGCGTATTCGGCTCTACACAGTCTCGGTCTGTTGTGTCTTGATTCGAGTAGGGTCGGTTCAGCGTCCGTCTCGGTCCGTCTTGTTTCGGTTCGTCTTGATGCAGTCAATCGCGTCTTGGATCGCCACGCTTCGGTCCGTCCAATCTCGGTGCATGTCGCGTCGGTTCGGAGTCGCATCCTCTTGGTTCGTCCCGTTACGGAGCTGAATCAGATCTTGAGCTCGGGCTGGTCGAGCACCCCGCGCGGCCCGATTGCAAACAGTTCGGACTATGCGTTCAGGCAGATCGAGCCTAAGATCCAAATCAGTTCGGTGAGGATTCTGACGGCAAGGACGACCTGGTCCACAGTGCAGTAGACTACAGCACAGTTCAAAGCGGCGTGACACATCGAAATTTATCGCAGCACAGCGCAGCCAATGGCGGGGTTCATCATCATCGTTTAAATTGAGCATTCCCGTTGCCCAAATTCGGTGTCTTGGAAACGTACCCACACTTCTCAATTAAATAGCCCTTTCCGGATTCGTGGGCCACTCATGTTCGTAATGTGGTGCTCGCCTCAGCGCCGCGCACATTCTTTCTCAAAGTTTGCAACAGCTTCGCGGATGGAGGGCGGATCGTTTTCAAAATGTGGCGCTCGCCTGAGCGCCGCGCACACTATTTTAAAACGCCTGCTACAGTTTCACGGGTGGAAGCAGGCTCCTTTTCAAATTGTGGCTCTTGCCATAATGCCGCGAGCATTCGTCTTCTACTTTTACACCAGGCTTAGGGGTTCGTATGGTTGGAGTACCAGAAACGGCGTGCTGGCACGGTTTGGAATGGTCAGGACGCAACGATGACTTTGATTCGCGGTGTGGAATTTGCAGAAATGCTCTTCTAACATGATGTAGGAGTGTCCAGACGCACCAGTCACCTTGATCCGTGGCGTCGAAATTCCAGGCTTTGGTTTTTGACGCGATGGAAGATTCTCAGACGGTTGCCTTTCCATGGGCCGGCTCCCGCAATGAACACCATTCTTGTAAGTCTATGGAGAGGGAGCTTGGAGAGAAGGTTTATTGCACCATCGTTGATGCATCTTGTGTTTACTCTGGTCCTCCTCCTCCACCTCATCGTCATCACCATCACCATCACCATCATCATCATCATCATCATCATCATCATCATCATCATCACCACCACCATCATCATCATCATCATCATCATCATCATCATCATCATCATCATCATCATCATCATCATCATCATGAGCATCATCATCATCATCATCATCATCATCATCAGCAACAGCATCAGCAGCAGCATCAGCATCATCATCTTTATCTTCCTTCCCCTTCTCCTGCTTCATCCTCTGCCCCCTCCTCCTCCGTCCTGCCCCGCCGTAGGACGCGGGAAACAGGTCATGAGCGAAACGGGGTCTGGACCCTGGCGCCTTCCCCGAGGACGAGTTTTTCATCCCGAGCCGTTTCCGGGCTTTCGGGGCCCTCGGATGGCCCCGAGAGCCCGAAAACAGCGAAAAACCTCGGGACCCGTTTCCCTCAGGACCCGCTTACCTCAGTAGAGGAGGAAGAAGAAGAATAAGAAGAAGAAGAAGAAGAAGAAGAACAAGACGAGTAAACGACACAAGCGTCAACTTTTGGCGCGCCACGCCTTGGATCTGCGCTGGACCCCCCTCCCTGGCGCGCCGAGCGCGCCAGGGACGGCGCCGGGGGGGCGCCAGGGGGGCCCAGCGCGGATCCAGGAACTCCGCGCGGAACGCCAACAGTTCATGCCCATGGCGTGTACTCTTCTTCGACCCTTGGCGATCCGTCCCCTTCGCATCCTCGCGCTGCCCCCCGGTCGTCGTCGCCGTCGTCCTCATCGCCGTCGTCGTCCTCGCCCTTGGAGTGGCAGCGCCCGAGGCCTTGGCCACGAGCGTCTCGACGCTCCCCGTCTGCGCGGCGGCGGGGCCGAGACGGACGGGGGAGGAGGGACAGAGAAACGGAGGGGTATCCTCCTCCCCCACCCTGCCCCTCCCCCCCCACCTCCTCTTCCTCCTCCTCCTCCTTCCTCCTGTTCTTCCTCCTCCTCCCCCTCCCCCCCTCCTCTTTCTCTCTGCCGTCGGCTGGACTTGAATCTGACGGTCGGGGCGTCCCAGCGAAAGTAACAAGCACGAGCGCCACAGACAGACAGACAGACAGACAGACAGACAGACAGACAGACAGACAGACAGACAGACAGACAGACAGACAGACAGACACACACACACACAACACACACACACGCACTCATAAGCGGCAGCCGCGCTGGCAGGGAGAGGGGGGCGAAGAGGCGATGAGCTGGTGAGAAACATGGGCAGGCACCCCTTTTCTTCGTCCTCCTTTGTCTTCTCCTGCTCCTCAATTTTCTCCTCTTCCCCGTCCCCCCCCCGCCTGGCCCGCGATTTTCTTCGTCCTCCCTCGTCTTCTGCTCCTCCTCCTCCTCCTTCTCGCTGTTCTCCTCCTTATCCTCCTCCTCCTCCTCCTCCGCCTCCTCCTCCTCCTCCTCCTCCTCCGCCTCCTCCTCCGCTCTGCCTGGCCCGCGCGCGGGAGCTCCTGGTCACCCTCGCCCGTGCCTGCGGCCCGAGCACATCCCGAGCTGGCGCGGAACCGCAGGCCCGCGCCGGATGGGCTCGGAGAGGGAGGGCGCAGGGCAGGAGGCACGGAGGCCGAGGGGGGCAGCGACTCTCTCGAGGACTCGTGCAGGGCCAGGGCGGACACGCCTAGCCCGCAGAGTCACCTACGAGATGCACCGTCCTCCTGCTCCTCCTCCTCCTCCTCCTCCTCCTCCTCCTTATCC
>CAUYUJ010017205.1:313566-340499 GCA_963575745.1 Prorocentrum cordatum
ACCCGACCCGGGGGACGATGAATGAGAAGGGATTTGGAGTACAGGCAGATTTGGGAAGAAAAATAAAAAATAAGCAAACAATGCCCCGAAATGCTCCAAACTAACTATTGAAACAAATCCCCCCCCCGAGAAAAAAACCGGACCCGGGGGACGATCAATAAGGGAGTTGGAGGGGTAGGACTACTGGGTAGGAGGAGGAGTGGTCGAAGCCCCTTGCTTTTGGGTCGTGGGTCCCCTTCGCCCGTGAGCCCAAGCCCTGCGCGCTTTTGCATGGGTTCGCTTTGGCCCGTGGGCCCCAAAAACCAGGTGTTTGCACACGGGCTCCGTGGGCGCGCACCGTGTATTGTGTACATGGGTTCATTTCGCCCGCGAGCCCCAAACCTGCGGATAACTAAAGGGAGGGCGATCGAGCGACACCCTCGTTGCTACCGCACTGACTCAGATCTTGGGTTTTGCCTGCCTGGCTCCTCTCGCAAGCAGCGCGGCTGAGGCTCTGAGTGGAGGCCGAAGTTCTTGTGCGGGGCAGTGGTTTTGAGGGAGGCCACGGTTTGTGAGGACGCGCAAGGTTGGAAGGAATCCGGGCCGTGGTAGAGGGGTGGATGGACGTGGGGGTAGACGGGAAGGGGGGACGAAGGGAGGGGGAGAGCGAAGCTGCGGGAGAATGGGCGACAATGGGCGAGATGTCCGCACACGTGGCGCTAGTCAGAGGAGGGGGGAGGCGGGGGGAGGGGTCGGCCCGTCCCAGGGCTCTCCTGGGTGTCGTCCCTCTGGAGAGAGGGACAGGCGGAAGGAGGGCGAGCGGAACGGAGTGAGAGGGAGAGATGGAACGAGAGAGAGAGAGAGAGCTCTTCCTCCTCCTCCTCCTTCTCCTCCTCCTCCTCCTCCTCCTCCTCCTCCCCCTCCTCCTCCTCCTCCTCCTCCTCCTCCTCCTCCTCCTCCTCCTCCCCCCCCTCCTCCTCCTCCTCCTCCTCCTCCTCCTCCTCCTCCTCCTCATCCTCCTCCCTCCTCCTCCTCCTCCTCCTCCTCCTCCTCCTCCTCCTCCTCCTCCTCCTCCTCCTCCTCCTCCTCCTCCTCCTCCTCCTCCTCCTCCTCCTCCTCCTCCTCCTCCTCCCTCCTCCTCCTCCTCCTCCTCCTCCTCCTCCTCCTCCTCCTCCTCCTCCTCCTCCTCCTCCTCCTCCTCCTCCTCCCGAGAGGGAGGGAGCGAGAGGATGAGGAAGGAGGCGACTCGCGCCGCGCCACGGCGCTGGCTGGCGCCGCCGAGCGGCGCCGCCGAGCTGGACGGCACCAAGGCACGCCCCACCGCGCGGTCGACGGGAAATCGTCGTCGTCGCGATGCGTCCCGCTTCGCTTCGGGGTGCTTGCCCCCACCTCGGCTCGCTCTCCTGCTCCTCCTCCTCCTCCTCCTGCTTCTCCTCCTCCTCCTCCTCCTCCTCCTCCTCCGTCTCCTCCTCCTCCTCTCCTCCTCCTCCTCCTCCTCCTCCTCCTCCTCCTCCTCCTCCTCCTCCTCCTCCTGGGTCTTGAGCGCTCCAGGCGCACCCGATGCAGGGTGAAAAGGAGCTCACGCGGCGTGGCGACTGCAGGCGGCTCTGCGCGATCCGCGCGCTCGGGCAGCTCGAGCTCAAGATCGAATTCAGTTCGGTCACGACTCGTGGAGCAGGGACCGGCCGTCCCGGCATGCCTATAGGCCTACCACGACATGTCCTTAGAGCCCAACAATGTTCGACAAACAAAAATATGCCGTTTTGAATATTGTCACGACGTGTTAAAACAACATAGTCTCACCCAGAAATGGTCTCTGAACATTTCGAGCGCGAGCCATGACGATTCGCCACTGCTTGAATTCGGGCGCCTACGGCGACTTGGTCCTCAGCACAGCAGAGCGCAGCGCAGCTCAACGTCGCATGACAAAACGCAGCGTGGGCGCCCCTCTCCCGGACCGTGCCATGGCGCGTCCCCCTGCCCGTTCTCCGTGGCGCGACCCCGGGCGCGTCTCTTGCGACGTCCCCTGGCGCGTCCCTTGCGGCGTCCCCTGGCGTGACGTGCCCTGGCACGCCCCCTGGCACGCTTCTCGGCGCGTCCCGTGGCACGTTCCCTGGCTCGTCCTCTGTCGCATTCTCTGGCTCGTCCTCTGCCGCTTCCCCTGGCCGTTCTGTGGCGCGGCCCTCGCCACGTCCCCTGGCGCGAACGTTGCCACGTCCCCTGGGACGCCCCCTGGCAGACCGGCATCTGGCATGGCCTGCAGCGCGCACATTGGCACGTCCTGTGGTAGGTCCCTGACACGTCCACGGTACGTCCCGAACTGCGTCTCATGACACGCCCCCTGGCGCATCCCCCAATGCGCCCCTGGCACATGCCGCAGCGCATCCATGCGCCATGCGCCCCGTGTCGTCTCGTCCCGTGTCGGTGCTGAGTCGTATCTTGGGCTCGAGCTGATTGAGCGTCCCGCACGTTTCGACTGCAACCAGCTCTGGGCCAGCTATGCGCTCAGGCAGGCCAAGCTGCAGATCCAGATCAATTCGGTCAGGATTCGGATGCCAAAGACGACTCGATCCACACCGCTAGACAACACAACGCAATTCATCGCGACATGGCACATCTGAATTCAGCGCGGAACCGCACAACACAACTCCTGGCACGGTACATCACGATCGATATGTTCAGCCATTCAATTGCCCGTCGCCCAATCACATGTCTCAAACACGCGGCCATGCCTCACAATTAAAACTCATTTCCAAGTACGTGGGTCGATCATGTTTTGCTCCTCCAAATGTGCCCAGCGGAGGCGGAACGTCTGAGGAAGTCGAACAGCAACAACCAAAGTTCTCCAATTCGGCGTGCTTGCTCAACTATCTTCTGATTGCTTTGCAGCAGACTGCGCTGACGAGGGAAAGCTGCGCGAAGAACATGCTGCAGAAGAAAGGATGCCCTGGTATCGGAATTAGTACAGCGGGCGACGATCTCCTTCGTAAGGAGTGCGAGGATATGCCCATGCAGGAAGATGCTGCCCTTACGGAGGGTCGGTAGCTTCTGCAGCGAAGCTGTGCCAACACGAAACTTATAGAGTTCCGCGCGGACTTTTTGGATTGGCTCTGGACCCCCCTCCCGGGCGCGCGGAGCGCGCCAGGGGCGGCGCCAGAAGCGCCTCCTGGGCCCTTCATGGAGCCTTTTGGGGGCCTCTTGGAGGCTTCTTGGGGGTCTAGCGGTGACTTTTTGGGGCGGGCTTTTGGAGACCTCCACGTGCATTCTGACTCTCTCGGAGAGCCGTCTTGGGGCTCTCTTGAAAGCCTCTGGGGCCGTTTTGGAACGATCTCACGGGCCTATGGCGCCGTCTTGGGCTGCCGGAAGCCAGGGAGAACTAGAACGCTAGACTCCGACGAAAGCACATCAATGATTTGGGCACGGGGCCCTCTTGAGCCGTCTTTCGGATCCCTTGGGCCATCTTGAGGCCATCTCGGCCCATCTTGGAGCGCAGTTGGGCCGTCTCTGGGCCCTTGCAGTTCCCTTCGGGCGCTCCTGAGGTTGCAATGGGGTCTTGATTCCCGCGCCCGGAAGGTCAGGCATGTCTTATCCGACCTGCCCAGGGCACTTTTCCTCGGAAAACCTCCAAGGCCGCCCGGGGCGCGTGAACTAGAAATACGCAACACCATGAACCGCTTACCAGAAATTCTGACATGCCTTTGGCACGTTAAGTCGGCGAGTTTCCCGTCTCCTCGCGGCAACGGATGTGTCGTTGTTGTTGTCCGAGCAGTTCCACTACAACGTCCAAGCGATTATGTTATCACGAAGCAGGGTTTTGCAAGACCTGCGTTGCGGAGAGAAGGTGCTTTCCAGAGAAATTCCCAAGAAAGCTGCACCTGGTTTTCTAAAGCCCAGCGTGTCCATCATCTGCGCCGCTGGAGGGCGGCTGGCATTCAAAGCCCGGCTCGCTATGGGACCTCCCCGCCCTCTCCCACCTCCTTCCTCCTCCTCCTCCTCCTCCTCCTCCTCCTCCTCCTCCTCCTCGTCCCCCCTCCCCCTTCCATCCCCCCTAGTTTGGCCTTCTCCCTTCCCTGTCTCCTCCTCCTCTTCCCCCCTCCCGCCTCCTCTCCTGCTCCCTCCTCACCGTCGTCGTCGTCGTCGTCGTCGTCGCCGTCGTCGTCGAACGCCGTCGCCGTCGCCAAAGCCGTCGTCGTCGCCGCCGCCGCCGCCAGAGCCGTCGCCGTCGTCGTCGCCGTCGTCGTCGTCGTCGTCGTCGTCGTTGTCGTCGTCGCCCCCCAACCCCTATCGCCCTCCTCACCTCCCCGCCTTTCTTAACGACCGCCTCCTCCCGCCCCGCCTACCACGCACCGCGGAGGCGCATGGCGCCTTCTGGTCCAGGGACCCGCACCTCTCCTGCAGCTGCCCCTGAATGTCGTCCAGGCTCGCCTGCGGAGGGAGGAGGAGGGCGGGGAGGAGGAGGAGGAGGAAGAGGAGGAGGAGGAGGAGGAGGAGGAGGAGGAGGAAGAGGAGGAGGAGGAAGAGGAGGAGGAGGAAGAGGAGGAGGAGGAGCGTCCGCCAAAACACAATTCCTGGAATTTCAACACCGCGAATCAGCGTGAATCTTGCGCCCTGACAGTCGGGAACAGTTCAAAAACTGCGTATGGCACTTCAACATTGAGAACCAACGAATCCCCTTGCAAGCTGTGAAACGAATGTGCGCGGCGCTATAGCGAAAACTACAATTTGAAAAAGAACCACTCTCAATTCGTGAAACTGTTGCAAGTGATATGCGCGGCGGTGAAGCGAGAACCACATGCTGAAAACCACCCACTCTCAATCCGTGAAACGCTTGCAAACTTTAACAACAAATGTGCGCGGCGCTGAAAGTGAGAGACACACATTGAATACCATCCGCTCTCAATCCGTGGAGCCCTTGCAAATTGTTCAAACGAATGTGCGCGGCTCTAAAGCCGAGAACCACATTCGGGAACCAACCACCCTCAATCCGTCAAACCCTTGCAAATGTTTAAAACGAATCTGCGCGGCGCTGAGGAGAGATCAGCATTTCGGAAGCGGCCCGCCCTCCATCTGTGCAGCTGTCGCCAGTTGCCAGTTTTGAAGCTTCAGGCTCAAAAATAATATGGAAGCCTAGCGCGAAGCGCCCGGCCATCCCTTCCGAATGGCCTCGGGGTGCGACAGGGAGGAGCTACTCATAAGGAACAAGCATGGAGCGGGGGGGGGGGGGGGGGGGCGGAGGAGGGGGGGGGGGGAGAAGGGAGGAGGGAGGAGGGAGGGGGGGGGAGTAGAAGAGAGGAGGGAAGAGGGGCTGGTGGATGGACGGAGGAGGCAAGAGGATGTGGATGATGATGGTCCTGAGGGGGGGGATGGGCAGGGAGGATGATGAGAAGGAGCAGGAGGAGGGGGAAAGGGCTCGACGATAAGAGGAGGTGGAGGAAGAGGAGGGTGATGCTGCTGCTGATGATGACGACGATGACGACCACGACGATGATGATGAGGATGGTGCTGATGATGCAGATGACGATGACAAGAACGATGGTGATGCTGAGCATGATGATGCTGAGGATGATGGTGATGATGACGATGCTAATTATGATGATGACGACGGTGACGATGACGATGACGATGGTGATGATGATGCTGATGATGGTAATGGTAATGGTAATGGTAATGGTAATGGTAATGGTAATGGTAATGGTAATGGTAATGGTGATGGTAATGATGATGACGAGGATGAGGAGGATTATTGAGACGACGATGACGTAGGAAAAGATGGATATGAGAGAAGAGGGTGAGGGGGAGGAAGAGGAGAAGGAGGGGGAGGAGAAGAGGAGGAGGAGAAGGGGAGGAGAGGAAGGGTGGTGGAGAGATCGTAACATTTCGGGCAAGGGTGTCCGGGCCCAGCGGGTGCTAGCGCCGCCTGCGCTATGCTCCCACGGGCTGGAGCCGCCGCTTAACAGACATGGGTGGAACAAATTTCCCCCCCTGGTGCGGCCAAGAGGCACCCCGACAGGAAAAAACTGCACAGGGAGGCCTCGGCTTTCACTGCGCTTTGGCCCGCGCGCCTCGGAGCCCTGGGAAATGACCCCTCCTCCTCCCCATCCTTCTCCTCCTCCTCCTCCTCCTCCTCCTCCTCCAACTCCTCCTCCTCCTCCTCCTCCTCCTCCTCCTCCTCCTCCTCCTCCTCCTCCTCCTCTTCCTCCTTCTCCTCCTCTTCCTCCTCCTCCCCCTCCTCCTCCCCCTCCTCCCCCTCCCCCTCCTCACATCACTTGCTGCTGGAAGGCCCAGGCCCAAACCCCCGACGTCATGATTCTTCATGACCCGACCCTCAGCGGGCTGGACCGGGACCGACTATTCATCCTGAGTCGTTTTTGAGTCCTCCTCCTCCTCCCCCTCCCCCCTCCCCCTCCTCCCTCCTCCTCCTCCTCCTCCGCCTCCTCCTCCTCCTCCTCCTCCTCCTCCTCCTCCGCCTCCTCCTCATCCTCCTCCTCCTCCTCCTCCTCCTCCTCCTCCTCCTCCTCCTCCTCCTCCTCCTCCTCCTCATCTCATCATCATCATCATCATCATCATCATCATCATCATCATCATCATCATCATCTGCATCTTCCTTCTCATTATCCCTCCTCCTCCATTTCCTGCTCCATCCTCCTCCTCCTCCTCCTCCTCCTCCTCCTCCTCCTCGCCCCTCGTGCTCCCTAGCGTCCTCCGCCACCTGCTCCTTAACATCCTCGTCGTCCTCGTTGTCGCCGTCTTCAGGGTCGGCGGCACCGGCCGTAAGGCCTTCGCAATAGCGGACCCCTGACGTCGCGGGGGGACAGGGGACGGGGGACGGCGCCGCGCTGGGGCATCCCCCTCGGCGGCCCAGGCCTAGGGAGGGCCGTGGAACGGTTCGCCGGCGGCGCTCACGCGGGAGGCTGGCCCACAGCAGGGCCGGGGTGAAGGCAGGGTCAAACGGGCCATCCCCAGCGGGGGGGGGTGCGGGGGCCTCCCCGAGTGACCCGGAGGAGGCGGTGAGGCCCGAGAACCAGCAGCCGTGGAAGCACGGCCGCCCCCGGCTCCTGCCTGGCCCCACGCCGGCGGCGCCAGGGAGGCACCGCCAGCGAGGGGGGCCAGGCAGGAGCCACGGGAGGTGCGGGGGCCCTGCCACCCCTCGGCGCGCGAGGGGGTTTTGACGCCCCCCGTGGGGGGGGGCGAATGCGGAAAAGGTGGAGCGCATTGCTTTATTTCCGGCGATGATGGGCATTGTACAGGTGGGGGGAGGGGGCCAGGGGGGGTTATAATGTCATGCCCCCCCCCGTGCGCACGGCGGCGGTGCCCGGAGCGCCCTGGGGGGCAGGGGCGCTACGTTATTGGGGGGCGGAGGGGCGGGGGGCTAGAATGCCCATGATGCCCCAAGCTATGAGGAAACACGCCCGCGAGGAGGCCTCCGGGCAGAGGGAGCCAGGCCCCTGGACGCAGCCGGGGGCCCTCGCGCGACGATACTCGCCACAAGCCGCGTACCAGGCCCCGAACTGCACGGGAGATACACCCGGTGGCGACACACGGAGAGGCAGACGGAGGCAGCAGCGGCGCCGGCGGCGCCGAGGGGCAGCATGAGCCTGGGGCTGGTGTTCCCCGGGAGGTGGCACGGCCGTCGGTCCGCAGTCGGACGGTATCGAGTACAGGAGCGGACGAAGTCGTCGTTGTCGGGGTTCGTTGGTCCTCAGTGTTGACAGCGTTTTGCCAAGACAGGCGTCGGTCATAGGCGTCGTCCGCCCGCCTCCGTCGTGAGGCGAAGGAAGAAGGCGTGCCTAACCATCGCGCCCGCAGCGCCGTGGCTGGCGCCAAGGGTGTCATCAAATCAGAAAGTGAGGGCGTAGAAGCCGTAACTATGCCGGAGTCAGTCGCGTGGTCCCGGGCAGGGCACGTGGCAAGGATCGCAGTGCTCGCACTCGGAGCCTGAGGAACCTGTCCGCTGTCAGCGTGTCGGGCCAGTGAGCCTTCTTCCGCAGCCCCCGGGGTCCGAGGGCAAATCGGATGTCGGTAACCGAAGTGGGACGACTCAGGTGGGCGGCAAGCGCCCACAGTGAGATGGCACGTCGGCCCGGTAAGGAAGGCGGCCGTCGGGGGTCGTGTGGGGCCGTAGGGGGCCTCTGGTCTGCCATGCGGCGGTGTCGCCGTCGCTGGCGGGACGTCATGGTGTCCTCCTCCTCCTCCTCCTCCTCCTCCTCCTCCTCCTCCTCCTCCTCCTCCTCCGCCTCCCCCGCGTCCCAGACGGAAGCCGGTGGTCCAGCATGGGCCGCGCGGCTGCGCCTGCCGTCGTGCCGCTCTGAGGGGCGCCGGGGGGGGCGGGGGCGAGGCCCGTGGTGGGATGCGGGCCTCGTCGCTGCCATGGCGGCAGCGCGCTCCAGGGTGGACCAGCTCCAAGTGGCCAGCTCTCAAGCAGCGGTGGCCAGCCAGGCAAGCCCACAAAGGAGAGTCCAAGATGGGGCGCGCAGGAGGATGATGCGCACGCCGGCCCCTTTGCGGCACTGGGTGAGGGGGATGGCGTGCGTGACAGCGTGTGGTCTGGCTGTCGTGTGGGCCTGGTGGACCTGCTGGCAAACAAAAATCAGCACGAAAACGATCAGCATCTAGCTATTCTTGCGCTGCGATGTTTGTTGTTGTCGTCGTCTCCCCGGCGCCGCGACCCACCCCCGACCCACCCACGACCCTCCCCGCCACCCGCCCGCCCCCCCCCTCTTATCCGCAATCCAGGGGTGCTGCGGTACGTCATTTCCCCATGCTCGTCTCTTCGATTATGATGGGCGCCCTGTCCTCCCAGATGGCCCCCGACACCGCCAGGGGCTCCTCCAAGAGGCCGCCAGGCGGCCCCGAAGAGGCCCCCGAGCGGTTCCCAGCTGGTGGCCCCCAGGAGGAGGAGGCGGAGGAGGAGGAGGAGGAGGACCAGGGTAAACCCAAGAGTCATCAACGATGTTGGAATAGACCCTCCCTTCAAGCTCCCTCTTCATAGGCCCTACAACGGTTCATGTCCATTGAAGGAACTGCCTCGTTGGAAGACAACCGTTTGAAGACTCTGAAGCATACCAAAACATTGTTCTCGGGATTCCAACGCCACGGATCAACCTGACCGCTGCGTCTTGACAATCCGAAATCGCGCCAGAACACCATTCCTGGGACTTCAACACAGCGAATCAACATTACTGCTGCGTCCGCATGATCTGGATTTCTTTCAAACCACAATTTCTGGCACGCTGATGATGAGAACCCGTGGGAACGTTTGCAAATTGCTAAACAGAATGTGCGCCGCGCTAAAGCGAGAACCAACTTTTGAAAAGAAGCCGCTCTCAATCCGTGAAGCTCTTGCAAATGTTTAAAACGAATGCACGCCGCGCTAAAGCGAGAGCCACATGTTGAAAACGACCTGCCCTCAGTCCGTGAAACCCTTTCAAACATTGAAAACGGATGTGCGCCGCGCTAAGGCGAGAGCCACATTTTGAACAAGAACCGCTCTCAGTCTAAACTCCTGCAACTTTTTAAAACGAATGTGCGCCGCGCCAACGCGAGAGCCACAATCCAAAAAACACCCGCCCGCAGTCCGTGAAACTCAAATTTTGAACACGAATGTGTGCCGCGCTAAGGCGGGAACCGCATGTTGAAAACGACCCGCCCTTCATCTGTTAAACTGTTGCAGATTTTTGAGCTTCAGAGCCGTAAGTGGTGAGGAAATCTCAAGCGAAGCGCCCGGCCCGCCCTAAAACTGGCATCGGTGTGCGACAAGAAAACATTATTTACAAGGGAAAGGAATGGAGGAGCAGGAGGAGGAGGATGGGGAGGATGACGATGATGACGACGATGATGATGATGAGGAGGAGGAGGAGGAGGAGGAGGAGGAGGAGGAGGGGGAGGAGGAGGAGGAGAAGGAGGGGGAGGGGGAAGGGGAGGGGGATGATGCCTCCAAGAGTCCTCCAAGAGGCCGCCGAGACGCCCCCGGAAGGCTTTCGAGATGCCCCCGAGAGGCTTCAAAGAAGGCAACAAGAGGCTCAACGAGGGGTCTCCTGGCCACGACCTCCACCAGGGTGGCGGGGGATGAGCCAAAGGCCACTGGATACTCTGCTCCTGCTCCGGCTGTTACAGTAGAGGCCCGACCACAAGAAACCTTCCACACGACACCAAACCCTGAGACCCCAGGACGTCTACAGTATTGATTTTTGGTGTGGGAGCGTCGCGCTTTCCATCGCAAAACCATAGCGAAATCATCGAAGCACAAGAAACTCAGGGCACCCTGGAGGCAAGCAGGGTGTTTCTTGGCATGGGCCCCCGCTGTACTGCTCCTATCGTCTAGATCCTGTCTCCGCTGCTTCTGCTCCTTCTATCGCTCGTCCTCCCCCTCCGCTTGCTCCTTGTGCCGCTTCCTCTTGATATGACGCATGCGCGGACGACCCCTGGAGCACGCACGCGCGTGGCCTTGGAGGATGTCTCCTCGCACGGGCCGGTAGAATTGAGCAGAGGGGGGAGGGAAGCGGGAGCGGGAACCAGCGAGCGTGATGAGTCAAGGTTAGGCTTGACCAGTGAGCGCGATGAGCTGTGATGCAGAATCGAAGGGGCATGGCACGCGATTAAGGGTCAGGCCTAACATAACACAACACGATAATGCACCACATGCGAGAGTGGAATTGAGCGGACCCAGCAGCCGGGGCTGAACAGCGAGGACACGTAAAGTCATGAGGGTCGAGGAGAAGGAAGGTTCCTTGCCAGAGCTAAACGGAAGAACAGACATTCGGGAATGAACGAAAATGAGGAACACATTTCTTCATCGGCATGTTGGCGGAGAGCAGGCTGGGCTGCCCACTCCAATATGGTAAATCCAAAAGGTATCGATACCGCTATCTCCCGGACCTCTCCCAAGGCGCGCTCTTCGTCCAAATCGTTCGGTTGCGAGCAAGGGGAGGGGGCGGGGGCTTGCTGCTGCTGGAAGCTTCTGCTCGGACTCCTCCAAGCTCGATGGCCCCTCTCTTCTAGCAGTGATCATGAAGCTGTGTCTTTTGGGTTTCGGATGGATCGTTCCTTTCAGCGCGTCGTAAGTGCCGCTCGTATGCCACCCCGAGTTACGTTCGAGGCTTAGCCAAGGTGCGTGGCCATCCCACGCCAAAGCAGACCTGGTCCTTGAATCAGATTCGCAAGGGTCTTCACCCAAGGAGGAAGGACCTAACTGTCGAGCAAGTCCCGCGGCGCTCTACGGGTTCTGCACATGACGGGAGCGGCACTGTACCTTCGGGAGGTGCCTCCATCGCCGTTGCCGCGTCCACTGCTGCTGTTCGGGGTGGACGTGGCTCTGGACCTAAGGGGGGTGGCTCCATCTTGGCTGCCGCGTCCGCTGCTTCTGTTCAGGGTGGGAGGTGCACTGTACCTGCGGGAGGTGCCCCCACCGCTGCCCCCGCCTTCTTGGCGGCCACCAGCTCGGGCCGAATCTGGCTGGTGGCAGAGTCGCTCCGTGAGGAGGAGGACGTGGGTCCTCTCGTCGCAGCGCCTACTTCCCCTGGCGAAGGCGACTCAGACTGTTTTTTGTTATTTTGGGGTTAGCCTGTCCTGCGGCCGTGCGGTAGCTGGGTGGGCTTCACGTTCTGGGCTTCACTTTCTTTGCTGTGCTGCCCCTCTGTTCGCGCCCTATGTGGCTGGCCTGTCTGTACCTTGAGCTGGTTTCGCGGCCTAGCTAGAGGTTGGTGCCATCTAGTCTTCGCCCTTGATCTCACATGTCTTTCAGGAAGCGCGTCCCCATGCGAAGCGTACAGTTGATGCCAGCAACCAGACGGGGCCACGCATAGCCATATAGCGGGTGTTGTTTTATTTATTTTCGTCATGTCTATAGAAATAGATGCATACCATCCTCCATCCCTGATCCTTGTAAGAAGCTCCTCCCTGTCGCACCCCAGACGCGTCCGCGGGGCGGGCCGGGCGTTCCGCCTGACTTCCTCGCCATGTGCAGTCCTGGGGCTTGAAGTTGGCAACCTTTTCACGGATTGGGGGCGAGTGGCGTTCAAACTGTGGCTCTCGCCTGAGCGCCGCGCACATTCGTCCGACAAGCTTTCAGAAAGTTCACGGGTGGAAGGCGGGTCCTGTTGGAAATGTTGCCCTCGCCTTCACGCCGCGCGCATTTACCTTAGACGTCCGCAGCAGCTTCACGGATGGAGGGCGGCCCGTTTTCAACGTGTGGCTCTCCCCCAAACGCCGTGCACACTCGTCTTAAACATCTGCAGCAGCTTCCAGCGTGGAGGCTTGGTGGTTTTCAGGATGCTGCTCTCGGCCTTAGCGCAACGCGCAGTCGTCTTGCAAG
Source organism: Prorocentrum cordatum (assembly GCA_963575745.1). Lineage (NCBI taxonomy): Eukaryota > Dinophyceae > Prorocentrales > Prorocentraceae > Prorocentrum > Prorocentrum cordatum. Next base: position 325,856 of record CAUYUJ010017205.1, read on the forward strand.
CCTGCAGCTAAAACGATGGAGTACTGCTCCGCTTCAGCCTGTGACTGTCGCCTTAGCGCTGCGCCCAGGTGTGCTGAAATTCTACAACCGTTCCAGAAAGGTTCGTATGGCCGAAATCCGAGGACTTGCGCTCTGGCGCGGTTTCGGACTGTCTGCCAGGACGCAACACTCACATTCATCCGCGGTATTGAACTCCCAGGAGCGGCGTTCCGGCACCATCCCGGGTTGCTAGGACGCAGCAGTCACGCTGATCCGCGGCGTTGAAGTCCGAGGAACGCTGTATTCGCACGGTACTCCCAGACGGTTGTCTTCTAATGGACTTCTCCCGCAGTGGCAATTGCTGTAACTTGAAAGGCCTATGGGGTGGGAACTTCGAGGGAGGGTTGATTGCAACATCGTGGATGCGTATTGGGTTTGCACTGGTCCTCCTCATTCTCCTCCTTCTCCTCCTCCTCCTCTTGCAAAGCACCTCAGGCCATCCGCGATTTCGTCCTGGCTGCCCCCTGAAGGTCTCTGCAGGTCCTGGGAGGTCCAAGAGGAGATCGACAACGCCACCACAAACCTCGATCCTCGACCCTCGTCCTCCTCCCCCTCCTCCTCGAAGCCCCCTTCTCCTCGAACCTCGATCCTCTTCCTCCTAGATCCTCCTCCTCCTCCTCCTCCTTCTCCTCGAAGCCACTTCTCCTCGAAGCCCCTTCCTCCTCGGACCTCGATCCATCCTCGGTCCTCCTCCTCCTCCTCCTCCTCCTCCTCGATCCTCGAACCTCGACCCTCGGCGTCGTCGTCCTCCTCCTCTTCCTCCTCCCTGAAGCCCCCCTCCTTGCAGGAGGTCATCTTCTCGATCCCCAGGAGGTCCACGTCCTTGCGGTCCGCCTGTCGCGGGCGACGCTCCCCCCCCCAATTTCCCTCCCCCCCCCTGCGGCGGGGACACCCCGAATGAGAGGGGAGGAGGGGAGAAGAGGAAGGAGGGGGAGAAGGAGGAGTCTCCGTTTCGATCCCTCAAGCAAGACTCCTTGGACGGTGATGGCTGCTCTGGGTCGGGGGAGGAGGAGGAGGAGGAGGAGGAGGAGGAGGAGGAGGAGGAGGAGGAGGAGGAGGAGGAGGACGCGGAGGAGGAGGAGGAGGAGGAGGAGGGAGAGAGCGAGGAGGTTTGGGGAGGATGGGGAGGAGGAGGAGGAGGAGGAGGAGGAGGAAGAGGAGGAGGAGGAGGAGAAGGAGGAGAGAAAGAAGGAGGGTGGAGGAGGGAAGAATGGGAAGTAGGGGGAGGAGGAACAACCTGAGACCGGTACAGAGGGAGGAGGGACGGTGATAAGGATGATGAAGATGATGCTGATGATGTTGATGATGACGATGATGATGCTGATGATGGTGATGTGGATGCTGATGATGACAACTGTGACGATGCTGACGGTGGTGATGAGGATAATGGTGGTGATGATGATACTCATTATGATGATGATGCTGATGTTGATGGTGATAATAATTGTGAAAATAATGATGATGCGGATAAGGATGATGGTGATAATGCTGATGGTGGTGATGATGATGGCGACGATGCTGATGCTGGTGGTGCTGATGATGCTGATTATGATGATGCATATGATGGTGATGCTGATGCTGATGATGATGGTAGTTGTGATGGTGATGATGGTGCTGCTGCTGATGATGATGATGGTGGTGGTACTGATGATGATGATGATGATGATGATGATGATGATGATGATGATGATGATGATGCTGGTGATGATGGTGGTGACGATGGCGACGATGATGATGCTGATGATGATGATGCTGATGATGATGAGGAGCATGTGGGTGATACTGATGATGATAATGATGATGATGATGATGCTGATGATGATGATGGTGATGATGATGATGATGCTGCTGATGATGATGAGGAGGAGGAGGAGGGGGAGGAGCAGGAACAGCAAGATGAGCGGAGTGATGAGGAGGGAGGGGCAGGACGAGGGAGGAGGAAAAGGAGGAATGAGGATGAGGGCGTGGAGCATGAGGTAGGACTCGCACGAGCGATCTTCCGAAGGCCTGTCGGTGAAGATGGGGGTAAAAGGGCGGGAGGGGGCGAGAGAAACGAACGGGGGGGGAGACGAGGAGGGTGAGGGGGCAAAGGGGGCCGAATCCTGCGAAGTGTCACTGCTGTACTAGTGCGGAGGTGCCCGGCGGAGACGGCGCACTGCACAACCCCCATGGGACCAACACTCCTGGGCCTGGCGGCGGAGTAGGAGGAGGAGGAGGAGGAGGAGGAGGAGGAGGAAGAGGAGGAGGAGGAGGAGGAGGTGGAGGAGGAGGACGTGGAGGAGGAGGAGGAGGAGGAGGCGGAGGAGGAAGGCCCCCTCGCGGCAGAAAGTCCCACCCACGGGAGGCCCACCCCTCGCCCAGCTAACTGCATCGGGAGTGCTGCGACGGGGGGTGGGCCAGCCCGCCGGGGCGGCAGCCGGGGGGGGGCCGGCCCGTCGGGGCGGCAGCGGGGGGGGGGGGGGGAGCAAGCCAGCGCTGTCGAGGTCTTGGCCCCGAGGAGCCCGTCCACCTTTAGGGGATGATGCGGCCCCTGCCGATCGTTTGTGATCGTTGTCGTTGTCATCGCTGCTCTCGTTGTGGTCGTTGTTACCGTTGTCGTTGTCGTTATCGTTGTTCTCGTTGTGATCGCTGTCGTTATGATCCCCGGGACTGGCTTCTCATCCCGAGTCGTTTTTTGGCGGTCCCGAGGGCCGGTGAGGACCCCCAGAGGCCGAAAATTATCAAAAACCTTCCGTCGTGATTGTTTCATGACTCGAGGGGGTCTGGGAGCCCCTCCGAATCGGAGCCAACAAGCTTGGGGCTTGTTGTGCTCGGAACTCCCCCTCGTTCGGGTCCTGCTGGGCACCCCCCAGCTCGCCCGCAGCCAGGCGCTGGGAGCGCGATGTGCTGGGAGAGGGCCGAGAGAGAGAGAGAGAGAGACAGATAGAGAGAGAGAGAGACAAAGACAGAGACATATAATTACAGAGGGAGAGAGAGAGAGAGGGAGAGGAGAGAGAGAGAGAGAGAGGGAGAGAGGAAGAGAGAAAGAGAGCGAGAGAGGGAGAGAGGAAGAGAGAGAGAGGGAGGGAGAAAGACAGATAGATGTGGGAAAGGGATGTGTGTGTGTGTAGAGAGAGAGAGAGAGAGAGACAAAAAATAATAATAAAGAAAGAAAGAGGAGAGGGAGGAGAGAGGAGAGAGAGGGAGAGAGAGAGGGAGAGAGAGAGAGAGAAACAAAAAAAAAAAGAGAAAGAGCGAGCAAGACAGGAGGGAGAGAGAGCCTCTCAGGCGGGGGAGACGGAGCCCAGGGGAACGGACGAAACAGGGCAGCACGCGCGCGCCTGCGCGCGACGAGCTGGCGAGAGGGGGGGGGGGGAAAGGGGAACGCCAGCGGTGCTGAGCGGAGGGGGGCGGACCTAGGCAGCCAAGCACACAGGCAGGGGTTTGCGGCGGATCAGGAGGGGGGTGGCATTTGCGCTGGCTTCCTGGGGTCTCCCACGACTCGGGATGCCTTCCGGCCACTGCGCCTCGTCGAGAGGCTTCCGGGGTGCCCAGCTCGTCCCGCACAGCCGCCGGAGGCCAGAGTCATGACCCGATTTCGCCGCCAGACGTCGCGCGCGCGCAGAGGACTCGCGCGAGCGGCCGCAGCTGAGGATATGCCGCCGTATAGCTCGCAGCACCCGTCCGCGGGCGCGCGCCGGTCGGGAACGAAGTCGCTGGGCGCGTCGGCCGAAGGCCAGAGCCTGGGTGCACGTCGGTCGCGACGACTGCCTGCCCGTGGTGCGGAAACCCAAAAGTACCGACACCGCTACTCCCCGGACCTCTCCCAGGGTGCTGGCTGACCAGAATTTCGAGGCGAATGCAGCGGTGGCGACGAGAGCCTGAGGAGAAAACGAGGCAAGGGTAGCAGGATGGGTACAGCAGGAACTAGAACATAACAGCACCCTGCAAGAACATGAGACCCTCCGCCGGCCAAAGCACACAGAACGCACCGCAGCTGCCCCCCGAGCTGCTCCAGGGAGCGCCGCCATGGGCGGGCGAGGTGCTGAGCCGCGCCCGCGGTGCCGCCGCGGGTGCAGGCGAGGAGGTGCCCTAGAGGTCCGCCGCTCCTCCCCCTCCCCCTCCCCCTCCTCCTCCTCCCCCTCCTCCTCCTCCGAGCGGCTGCTGTCAGTGCTCCTCCGGCGCGGGCACGGTGCTCTGATAGTGGGTCGCCAGGCCCTGCTTCACAGCGCCAAGGCGGGCGCGCACGGAAGCAGTGCGGGCACCCGCCGCTGTGAGCAGTGCGCTTCCAGCGCCTCCGCGCTCCGCTCCAGCGAGCCCCAGGCCTCGAGCATCACGTCCCGCTCCTTGCCAGAAGGAACGTTCCTCAGGACCCGCTCCATTGATGAGGTTCTGTCGAGCAGCTCATGGCTTTGATGCTCGACCCTGCTTGCCACCTCGCGGTCTCCTGCTCGGCCAACAGGTCCTGCTGCAGACTCTCCCCGGCAGTGCGGCGCCTCGGGACGGATGCCCGCCAAAAAACCGTGGCTATCTGCCAGCCAGGGCCGCCGAGAGCGCAGCATAGTGCAGCGCGCCCCGCGGCCCTGCGTCTTGCTGAGCTGCTGCTGCTGCTGCTGCTGCCAAGCAGCTGCTGCTGCTGCTGCTGCTGCTGCTGCTGCTGCTGCTGCTGCTGCGCCTGCTTCCGGCACAAGTCCGAGAGCAAGGAGTCCGAGCCCCGCAGCACAAGCCCGAGACTACAGAGCCCGAGCCCCGCAGCTCCGAAATCAACCCCAACGCGATCCGCGCGGCTCTTCGTTCGCTCAGAGCGAGCTCAAACGGCGGCTGGGGTGACCCCGCCAGGGTGCAACGTCTCCAAGCTCTCGCCCACCGCTGCCTCTGCAAGCGACGGGACGAGCACGAGCGCACCGTAATTCTTCGGGCTGGCAATCCACTGCGGGCACCCAGCGCCGGGCCGCCGCGGACGGGTGACGGAGACGGTCAACATGGTGTGTGAAGTCGAGAACTGTTGCGTAGCGTACCGCGGCGGAGTCCCCTGACGACACGCTGTGCCCTCCAAGCGGATAGCGTTTCGCTCCGCTCCGCGGGGCTGGATGCCAGGACCGGCTCGGGACGTTGACGCTTGGGGGCCGCGACGTGGTTAGCGTGTCGCGCCGAAGCGCGGTGGGCCAGAACCAGCGGCGCGACACGCTATAAGCAATTGCTCCTGCCAGTGAGCACGGCGAGGAGGGAAGGGCGGAGCACGTTGCGCCACATGCGTAAGGAGTAGACATCCCCACGCAGTGGCACGGGGTGTCTTGCAGTCCTTCACCTGGACGGCTGGCCACCGAACGGCCAAGGCTGCCGTGGGGGCGTCGTAGTACTGCGGCCCTCCACTCTGCGGCGAAGAAAGAGAACTCAACGGCCAACATATCGTAAGCCTTGCCCGTGGATTGTGTACGGCCCCCGTGGCCGCCCAATCCGAGAGCAAAGGACCATAGAAGCATCTGTTCATGCCGTCGCAAGATGCGACACGCGCGGGCGAAGCTGAAGAAGCACGCGTTGACTCGAGCCAGAGCTGCTATGTAGGGGGGCCTCAGGGGTGGCGAAGAAGGACGGCGGGTGGACGGGAAGACGAGGGGCCTTGGCCGCGTCGAGCTGCTTGATCGAAGACCACAGCCGGCACACGTCCTTCAGCAAATCCTGGTGCGGATGGAGAGGAGACAGACTATGAGGATGAAGAAGAGATGAGGACGACGACGAGAGCGACGGACGGAAGACAGCAAGAACATGACGAGGACGAAGAGACGAGCGGCGGCGTGCTTCGTCGATCTGCTCGCCCTGTTCCTGCTGCTGATGCGTCTCACCCTACTTCTTCTCATCTCCCCGTCCTCCTCCTCCTCCACTTTATCATCATCCTCCGCCTCCTCCGCCTCCTCCTCATTATCATCAGTTCCATCACCATCAGCAGCATCATCAGTTCCATCACCATCACCATCACCATCATCATCATCATCATCATCATCATCATCATCATCATCATCATCATCATCCTCATCATCATCATCATCATCACCAGCAGCAGCAGCATCATCGCCATCATCATCATTATTATCATCATCATCATCATCATCATCATCATCATCGATATCATCAGCAACTTCATCATCATCATCATCATCATCATCATCAGCATCATCATCAGCATCACCAGCCACTTATTTATACTGCTGCTGATACCCCTTCACCTCCTCCTCCTCTTCCTCCTCCTTCTCCTCCTCCTCCTTCTCCTCCCCAACCTCAAACTGTACCCCCTATTTCGCCACCTTCTCCTCTTGTTCGCCTCCCACTCCCTCCTCCCCTATCTTTCCCTCCTCCTGAAAAGTCAGCACCATCCTTATCAACATCACCACCACTCATCATCACGGGCCATCGGCCATCGTCATCGCCATCCGCATCATCACCATGCTTATCGTCAGTATCGTCGTCACCGTCATCCCCGTTATCATTATGATCCCTCGTTCCCCGCGGACCACCTCGACCCCCACAAACCCCTAGAGACCACTGAAACCCTGGGCCCGCTGGAAGCCGTCCTCGAGTTTTGGCAAAACTAGGTATAGTAGGACCTGATTCAGTCACATGTACCGAAAGACGCCCCCTCCGTCGCAGCCTGAGCATCGCTCGGCTGCCTGCTGGCCAACTTCGCTCGCCCGCCCCGATCCAAGACAACATCTAAGACGGGCCATGCGGCCCCCAATCAGCGCCCGCACTGGAAGGATCCCCGCGGACATTCTCAAGGATGTGGCGCAAGTGCCCCGTCGATTTCGGTAGACAGCCATATTCTGGAGCTCCTCCTCCTCCTCCTCCTCCTCCTCCTCCTGTCCTCGCGAGGATTTCGTGGATGCTTCCCTCCGGTTGCGGCGGGTGGCTCGGCCCCCGAATTCCTGGGCTCCCACGAGCGCGCGGATCAAGGCCGCCTTCAAACCTCGAGGACGCAACGACAGTGCGAGGAGGAGGAGGAGGAGGAGGAGGAGGAGGGGGAGGAGGAGGAGGAGGAGGAGGAAGTGTGGAATGTACGGGAGTAGCTGCATGGAATGCAGAGGGAGAGGGAGAGAGAGAGAGAGAGAGAGAGAGACGAGAAAGAGAGAGAGAGAGAGAGACGAAGTACAAGTAGGGGGACCCGTGCTATGAGAGAACACGCTCTCGTTCCTTTCACGGGGTCCAGGGCGCACTGCGCGCCAGATGACTCGAAGGCCCTTGTGATCCACAACGGCGGCACACAACCCAGACCCCCGACGTCACGATGTTTTCAGTACGCGACCCCCGGAGGTCCGGACCTATTCGCCGGGACCGGTTTTTCAACCCGAATCGCTTTTTGACGGGCCCCCAGAGGCCGAAAATAGCGAAAAACCTCCGTCGTGATTTTTTCACGACGCGAGGAGGTCTGGGAAATTGTTCCTGAAGGTTCTTCCTGTGGAGGGACCTGCCCGACCGAATTCTGGACCCTCGGCCAGTGCCGCCCTCCTCCTCCCCCGGCGACGGGCAGCCTCCCGGAGCCCAAAGAGGACGATCTAAGCCCCCGAAGCCTCGGCCCTCCGCTCTGGAGCCTCGACCGTGCTTGCCCCAGGTCGGGCCTTAGGCTTGTAGGTCGGGCAGGTCCTCCCCCAGACCCCCTCGAGTCATGAAGAAATCACGACGGATATTTCCCAACCCTCCTGCGTTGTGTACTCGTTTTGAATAGAGCACTGCGGTCGCGTCTTCCCTCCTCCTCCTCCTCCTTCTCCTTCCCGTCCCCCTCCTCTCCACCCTTCTCCCGATCTGCGAAACTGTCGCCACTTTCGAGGGCTGCTGGGGGGCCCAGCACAGTGACGTCTTACGGGGACTCAGATTCGACCTCGCCATCGCTGGGGGGCTGCGATCCGTGAAACCGTCGCCACTTTCGAGGGCTGCTGGGGGGGCAGCGGAGTGACATCTTACGGGGACTCAGATTAAACCTCGCCATCCCTGGGGGGCTGCGATCGGTGAAACTATCGCCACTTTCGAGGCCTGCTGGGGGGCCCAGCGCAGTGACGTCTTACGGGGACTCAGAGTAGACCTCGCCATCGCTGTGGGGCTGCGATCCGTGAAACTGTCGCCACTTTCGAGGCCTGCTGAGGGGCCCAGCACAGTGACGTCTTACGGGGACTCAGATTAAACCTCGCCATCCCTGGGGGGCTGCGATCTGTGAAATTGTCGCCACTTTCGACGGCTGCCGGGGGGGCCAGAACAGTGACGTCTTACGGGGACTCAGATTAGACCTCGCCATCCCTGGGGGGCTGCGATCCGTGAAACTGTCGCCACTTTCGAAGCCTGCTGAGGGGCCCAGCACACTGACGTCTTACGGGGACTCAGATTAGACCTCGCCATCCCTGGGGGGCTGCGATCCGTGAAACTGTCGCTACTTTCGAGGGCTGCTGGGGGGGGGGGCAGCGGAGCGACGTCTTACGGGGACTCAGATTAGACCTCGCCATCCCTGGGGGGCTGCGATCTGTGAAACTGTCGCCACTTTCGAAGGCTGCTGGGGGGCCCAGCACAGTCTGCACACGCGGCGGACTCAAATGGGACCTCGCCATCCCTGGGGGGCTGCGATCTGCGAAACTGTCGCCACTTTCGAGGCCTGCTGGCGGGGCCCAGCACAGTCTGCACACGCGACGGATTCAAACTAGACCTCGCCATCCCTGGGGGGCTGCGATCTGCGAAACTGTCGCCACTTTCGAGGCCTGCCCAGCACAGTCTGCACCCGCGGCAGATTCAAATTAGACCTCGCCATCCCTGGGGGGCTGCGATGTGTCAACTGCGCCACTTTCGAAGTCTGCTGGGGGGCCCACACAGTCTGCACTCCGCGGCGGACTCAAACGGGACGCTCGCCATCCCTGGTGGGCTGCGATCTGCGAAACTGGACGCAACTTTCGAAGGCTGCTGTGGGGCCCGCACAGGGGGGGGCCCAACACAGTCTGCACCCGCGGCGGACTCAAATGGGACCTCGCCATCCCTGGGGGGCTGCGATCTGTGAAACTGTCGCCACTTTTGAGGCCTGCTGGGGGGCCCAGCACAGTCTGCACCCGCGGCGGATTCAAATGGGACCACGCCATCCCTGGGGGGCTGCGATCTGCGAAACTGTCGCCACTTTCGAGACCTGCTGGGGGGCCCAGCACCGTGTGCACCCGCGGCGGACTCAAATGGGACCTCGCCATCCCTGGGGGGCTGCGATCTGCGAAACTGTCGCCACTTTCGACGCCTGCTGGGGGGCACAGCACAGTCTGCACCCGCGGCGGATTCAAATGGGACCTCGCCATCCCTGGGGGGCTGCGATCTGTGAAACTGTCGCCACTTTCGAGGCCTGCTGGGGGGCCCAGCGCAGTGGGTACCCACGGCAGACTCACATGGGACCTCGCCGGTCCCCCGCATCAGAGTCTGCCCCGCGGCGGACTCAATGGTACCTCGCCATACCTGGGGGGCTGCGATCGGTGAACTTTGCCACTTTCGAGCCTGATGGTGGGCCCGGGCACAGTCTGCACCCCGGCGGATTCAAAATGGGACCTGCCGTCCCCTGGTGGGGTTTCGATCTGCGAAGCTGTTCTACACACGTTCGAGGCCTGCTGGGGGGCCCAGCACATGTTGGTACACACGACGGAACTCAAATGGGACCTCGCCATCCCTGGGGGCTGCGATCTGGCGAGACTGTCACCACTTTCGAGCCTGCTGGGGGTGCGGCCACAGTGGGGCACCAGCTGCGGATTCAAATGTGACCTCGCCATCCCTGGGGGGCTGCGATCTGCGAAACTGTCGCCACTTTCGAGGCCTGCTGGGGGGCCCAGCACATTGGGTACCCACGGCGGACACAAATGAGACCTCGCCATCCCTGGGGGGCTGCGATCTGCGAAACTGTTTCCACTTTCGAGGCCTGCTGGGGGGCCCAGCACAGTGGGCACCCACGGCGGATTCAAGTTGACCTCGCCATCCCTGGGGGGCTGCGATCTGGGAAGCGGTCGCCAGTTTCGCGGCCTGCTGGGGGGGGGGGGGCAGCACAGTGATGCCACACGCAGATTCAAATTAGACCTTGCCATCCCTGGGGAGGTGCGATCTGTGAAACCGTCGTCACTTTCGAGACCTGCTGGCGGGGCCCAGCACAGTGACGCCTCCCAAGTAGCTTACACATCAAGTCGATTGTCCATACAAGTTTCGGCCAACTCCTCGTTTCCATTTGATACAGTGGTGTAACAAAAATCGGGACAGCAATTTTTTCTGTATGTTCGGCCTCTGTGCCTTCCCGGCCCTCGGGACCGTCAAAACGACTCAGAGTGAAAAACCGGTCCCGCGAAGGGGTCCGACCTCTGGGGGTCGCGTCACTGAAAAAAACATGACTAGGGGTCTGGGCCTACAGGCGGGTTCTGGACAACAGTATATACGTATATATATATATATATATATATATATAAATTATAGATATACATAGATATATATATATTCAAAGCATGCGCCCAAACCATGCTCACGAATATGCAAAAAACCGTACCCGTATTATTTTGGACTGTTATTGAATACCCCTCCTGTAGGGGGACAGGCCGGACTTAATGCTTGCCCTCCTTAAGGGAGGCATCGGCGGGAATCGGCAGCCGAGTCGGAAGGAGTCGGATCAGATGAAATCGGCAGGTCTAGTAGGCCTTACGGGAGGAATCGGAACCCGAATCGAGATCCGAAGCCGAAGCCGAATCGAATCGGAACCGGGAGCCATCGAAGTCGAATCGGAGAACTCGAAACGAGCCCTGTCATCGCTCATCCCATCCCCCGCACAATAAAGCATCCCCCTTTCCCCTTGTCTCTCTATCCACGCGATTGAACAACACCCAGCGGGGAGGCCGAACTCTCCTATCCCATCCGACGGTCCTGTCGCGGCTCGGATGGGGAGGATGTCTCGGGCGCAGCGCGGCCCAGACATCTTAGCATCGATATCTCCGGGAAACAAGTGATTCTCCCGCCTGGAGGGGATTCTTCTCACTAGCGTCGTCAGCGGGGAAGCGGCTCAGGGGGAAACATATCGACCTGGAATCGGCGATGCCTTGCCGACTGATCAGCGATGGGCACCCGATAGCGAAGCGTTCAGGGGCGGGACGGGCTACGAGGCTCCTGTCGGCGATGAGCGGGCGATTGGGTGTCGATGCGTCCCCCTTGAGCCTGTCCCCCCAGTAGCGTTGCCCCTGACTCCTCCTCCTCCTCCTCCTCCTCCTCCTCCTCCTCCTCCTCCTCCTCCTGCTCCTCCTCCTGCTCCTCCTCCTCCCATTCCTCGGCGGACTCGGAAACGGGCACGAATGTCCTTCACCTCCGTCGAGGTGGCGCAGCCGGCGAGGGTCTGCTCGCACTCGCCGAGCTTCTCCTTCCCGCCCGGGAGTGCCGAGAGGGAGGGAGGCTGAGGATGGGGAGGAAGAAGGAAATAGGGAGGAGAGAGGGATGAGGAGGGAGGGGAGGAGAGGGGAGGATGAGGATGGGAGGGAGAGGGAGGGAGGGAGGATGAGGATGGGGAGGAAGAAGGAAATAGGGAGGAGAGAGGGATGATGATGAGGAGGAGCAGGAGGCAGGGCCGGCCGCTTCGCTTTTTCCTGGCCACGAGGCGCAAAGAAAAGATCTGATCGATGTCCGCGCAACGTCAAGAAGCAGGAAGCAGGGAGGGAGGAGAAGGAGGAGGAGGAGGAGGAGGAGGAGGAGGAGGAGGAGGATGGAGGAGGAGGAGGAGGAGGAGGAGGAGGAGGAGGAGGATGGAGGAATGAGGAGGATCGAGGCCCTTGAGTGTGTTGGGCCTTGGGCGAGCTGGGACGTTTGGACGATATGGTCCTTTGACGTGTTTCGGCGTGTGTTGAACGCTTGGTCGTCCATGAGGCTTCTCGTGGACACGGCTGGATGCGGGTCCAAAACCTTGCGCGAAGAGGACCCGTGGAGAGGTCGGGGGGGGGGGGGGGGCCGATTTCATTGGGAGAGGAAGCAGCGAAAAGAAGGAGAGTATGGGGGTAGATCAGTAGGAGAAGGAGGACGATGAGGAGGACGGGGAGGACGAGGAAAGGGAGGAAGAAGCAGGCGAGAACGATGACGAGGATGGGGGAAGGAGGAGGGAGAGGGGGAGGGGACAAGCAAGGTTCGCTCGCGCCTCATCTGACACCATATTCCTCCCTCCCATCCCTACTCATTGCGCTTCATGGTTTCTCGGACCGCGGGCGCGTGTCATAGCCGACCCGGCAGTCCAACAAAAGAACACCATCGAATTATGCGCAATCGAAGAAGACGAGCTGCGTGCATAGTAGGAGGAGGAGGAAGAGGAGGAGGAGGAAGAGGAGGGGCGGAGGATGAGGAGGAGCAGCAGCATCAGGATGAGGAGGAAGACGAGGAGGACGAGGAGGAACATGTGGCGGTTGAGCAGGAGGATGAGCAGGAGGAACAGGAGGAGATTGTGGAGGGAGGAGGATGAGGACGAGCAGCAGCAGCAGCAGCAGGAACTGGAGCGGAAGGAGCGCGAGGAACACGGGGGCCAGGGGGAGGCCGAGGAGGGGAAGTCAGGGAGGCGACATTGATGAGAACGGACTCAGATCCAGAAAAGTGGTCCAGGCTGGGGCGAGGGCGCCTTTCTGAACGACATGAGCAGGGCACCCTTCTGAAAATGAGGCCCACGCTGCAGCGGGAGTACCGGTCTGAAGCACCGAAAACAATCAGATTGGAAATCACCACATGAAAAAACACACACAACTATATTGTTGACATCCTGTGCAAAAGACCACACGCGGAGAGGGTCGAACATCTTCCACACGGAATCAGGGGAGCGAGAATAACATAATCCAAACTGTTCCCCGAACAACGTTTGCACCTCGGCGTTCCTACTTGTTCGTCTGAGGGAACGGGGCCTGTGGGTCGGTCTGGCGGCTTTGTTGTCGCCGTCGCCGCCCCGTCGCCACCTCGTCGCCGCCCGTCGTCTGGGCCTGCGGGTCGGTCTGGCGGCTTTGTTGTCGCCGTCGCTGCCCCGTCGCCGCCCCGTCGCCGCCCGTCCTCTGGGCCTACGGGTCGATCCGGCGGCTATGTTGTCGCCGTCGCCGCCCCGTCGCCGCCATGTCGCCGCCCGTCGCCGTAGCCGCCGCCTCGTCGTCGCTGCTACTGGGCCTCATAGCTTGCACCACATATATTGCACCAGACCGATTGCACCACACAGTCTACAACACAGATTGCACCGCATAGGTTGCTCCGCAACGCGTGCACCACATAGGTTACACCACACAGGTTACACTTCGTTGAGTGCATCACATGAACTGCACCACCTAGCTTACACCACATAGACTGATCCACATTGCTTAGTTACACCTCATAGTTTGCACAAGTTTTGCACATAGCTTACACCACATATATTGCACCATACATGTTGCTCCATATCATCACTTACACCAAAGACTGCACCTCATAAATGGCTCCACATAGCTTGCAAGTCATCGCTGCTTTGGGCTCGCGCTGGCTAAGATGTCAGTGTTGAGGCAGAGGATGAGGAGGCGGAGTAGGAGGAGGAGCAACAGGAGGAGGATGAGGATGAGAAGGAAGGGGGGCAGGGCACCGACGAGGAGGCCACTGAGGAGGAAGAGTACGACAAGAAGAGGGAAAGAAGGGAGGTGCGGGGAAGAGAGAAGATGAGGCAGAGGAGGAAGAGGGAGAAGATGGCGGCGACAAGGAGGAAGAGGAAGAGGACGAAGAGGGGGTGAGCAGGGGGTAAGGGGGAGGAGGAGAAGGAGGAGGAAGAAGAGGAGGAGAAGGAGAAGGAGGAGTAGGAGGAGGAGGAGGAGGAGGAGGAGGAGAAGGGGAGAAGGAAAACACCGGGAGGAGGAAGAGGAGGATGAAGTGGACGGCGCCGAGACAGCGGAGGAATTTGCTGAGGAGGTCGGATGTAGGGTAGAAGGGAGAGGGGAGGTATAAGGAGGATGAGGATCTGTGGGAGCAAGAAGATGAGGATCGGGAGGAGGAGGAGGACTAAGAGGATGGAGGACATAGAAGGGGAGATGCGTGAGAGGAAGCTGCCGAGGAACATGGGGGAGGAGGCAACGAGGAGGGCACAGAGGAGGACGAAGAGGGGGAATACAGTAGGGGCCCGACCAAACCTCCCACAAGAAACCCAACCCTGAGACCCCAGGACGTCCATTGATGTTTGGTGCGCGAACTTCACTCTTTCAAGCGCAAAACCATCGAACCCCAAGAAACCCAGGGCATCCTGGAGGCAAGCAGGGTGTTTCTTGACATGGGCCACCAGTGCAATGGGGATGACACAGGTTCGGACGACGACGAATGCCGCTGGATGGGCGGGACAAAGAGAATGGTCTAAAAGACGAGGGCGAACACAACGGTGCCCAGAGACGAGGATGAGGAGGGGGCGCGGCAGCAAGAGATGCGGCGTTGGGCAAGTTCCTCTCGCCGCGTGGAGCACCCTTCGCGAGGAGCGGATCACCAGGCCATGCCCTCCTTCATGATGCGATCCATGCTTGGGCACATTTCCTGGCACTTGTTCGCAACGTTGTGCAGCGGCGTGGGGAAGTGGCCGTTCTCAAGGCGATCCACCATCACCTCGATCCCCGAGACCTGCTTTCGGACGGGA
>CAUYUJ010017205.1:340599-348099 GCA_963575745.1 Prorocentrum cordatum
AAGACTCTGCAGCCCGACCCCGCTCGAAAGATTCGCAAAAGAAACGCCGCAGGAATCGTACACTCCCCGGTGCTGCCGGGGAATGTCCGTTTCTCCCGGGGAATGTCGGATTTTCCCGGGCTAAGTACCGATCGCCCCCCCCCCTCCCCCCTCTCGGGGGGTGCCAGAGGTGCCCCTGGCCCAAGGTGCCCCCAGCTCTGCACTCGATGCTAGAGCCCCTGGGGCCCCCTCTGCCCTGCGAGGGGTTCTCTGGACGCCTCCGTGGCCCTCCTTGGGAATCCTAGGGGCACCTCGGGCCAGGGGCACTTCTGGCATCAGGTCTGGCATGTCCCCCTACAGGGGGATCTTCTGCGAACAAATAAAAGGACATGCAAAACAAAGCAAGTTGAAAAAACGTCACCAGACTATTTCTAGACTATATTTCGATATTTTTTGCCTATATTTCGATATTCTTATTTCGACTATTTTTTTTTAGACTATTTTTAAACGTCACCGATACTCCTCCTGTAGAGGGACAGCCCCGACGTAATTCCAGCAGCACCCGGCCCTCGCCCTGCCCCCGACCGAGGCCCGCTCGGAGCCCGTCGCCGGGACCCTCCAGAAATGATGCCGTCCTGACCGCCTCTTCCTGCCGTGCCGCGGCGGCGAGGACCTGCGCACCGCCGGCGACAGACAAGACAAGCGCGCTCCGCTGCTCGCAGAAGGAAGTACAGTCGGGGCGTCGACCTAAGGAACCCTGCATGAGGAGCAGGGCCTCTGTCCCAGAAATCGAGGAAACCTCATGAAACCCCGAGGCAAACTGCAGAACAATCAAGGAACACCGAGCCCCTCCCCAACGAAAAGGGTTCCTTCTTCGGCGACCCGACTGTACTCGCAGATTGCCTGGCTCCGCCATGGGCGATTTACGCTACATTGCCTGAGCATCTTCTTAGGGTAGTGGGCTCAGGGTGAAATCCATACGGGCTTTTGCACCTCGAAAGACAAACCGCCTTGTGATTCACCGTTGGCAGACTCGAGCCTCGAAAATCCATCGAAACGGCATTGCAAATTTCATCCTTTGCCCTCCACCCAAAGAACATGCTCCGATCACATCGATGCAGACATGCGTGCGCGTAGGCACTCTGCGAGGAGCGGAGCGCGCTTGGCGAGACGACGCCGTCGACGACGGCGTCGTCTGCTGCGCGCCGCCGTCGCCTTGTTGGGCGTAACCTCGGCATCGGCGCCGCCGCCGAGGAAGGACGCGCCCGCGAGGCCGCTGGCCGCGGGCAGCGCGGCGGCCGCGAGCGCCAGGCGGAGGGCGCCGGGGGCCATCTCTGCCGCGGGAAGGGCTCGAACGAAGGGCTGCCTTGGCCGCCCCGCCGACTGCACGCAAGAGTGGCCCTGGGTAAGGGTGACCTTTGGCGCGCGGCCTTCTGGGGGTCGCGGGGGGATCGAACTCAAGCGCGCAAGGCGCCACTGCACCTCATCTCGTTCGGAGATCGGGGGGCCCCAGTGGGCCCGCCCCAGAGGTCACTCCGGCGAGGGGTCACTCTTAGGTGTAGTCGAGCCCCGATGCGCGAAGCGCAACCCGCAGCGTGTTGACGCGGAGCTCAACACGTAATTAGGCCGAAAACGCAGGTCTGGCGCGAGACCTCCGCCGAAAAACTGAGCCAACAAGAGCCGAGCCAACACGCAGCGTGTGAACACGGATGTTGTGAACATGGCACGTGTTGCGTCCAAACACGGGCGTATCAGGGCAGCTAAGGAGTACGGCAAGTTCGCGTCATGACGGCCCCGGCGTTGGCTTCTGACATCGCGTGGATCGTTCCAGCGTGAACGATCGGCGGCCTATCGATGGCCAGATCGTTTCACCTTGAAGGATTCTTGGTCAGTGACGGCGTTCACCCATCGTACTTAAGGACCACATCCCATACATGGTCTCGAGCACCCGGAAAAGTGTCGAAAGAGTGTCGAAACAGCATCGGACGAGTGTCTCCCAGGGCCCGACACGTGAACACCCTCGAGTTTAGGCAATTGTTTGGTGCTCGAGGTTCTTCCTGGCGATCAAAGCTAAAAGCAGGCCGGAACGTCATGACGCCCGCGGCGGGGTCGCCACCGCGCCGGCACGACACGAATCTGCCGCACGGCGGAAGCACGTCGCGATGACGCGGCGGCGGCCCCCTCGGCGCGGGCGCTCCAGGCCGAGCGCCGCCTGCTGCCGGGAGCTGGCCGACATCGGGCGATCTCTGCGCTCTCGGGCAGCAGCGACCGCTGCCAGAAGCCAAGGCGCCGACGTCATCGCAACGCGAACCTGCGCTATACACCGGGTCGCCTGGACGACCGAGAGACCCGACGCCACAGCTTCCCACGCTGTAGAATATGCCGGAGCATCTGCCCCGAGTTTCTGAATGCGCGTCGGGGGTGCGCCACCCCCGCCGACAGCCCCACATCGACCCCCGTCGCGGGCAGCCACCGCGCGCCGAAGGCGCTCCGACCCCCGTCGCGGCGCGACGACGAGGCGAGGTTGACCCCCGTCGGGGGGGTACCCCCCCACGCTGATTAAGAAACCCAGAGTACACGTCGAACTTCTGGACTCCTTGGCCGACCAAGCGACGCGGTGCTGTCATCGAGCCCCTCCGACGCCTGGGTGCTGACAGAAGCGCCCTTGCCCCCAAAAGTGCCCCTGCCGCCCCAGGACCCCTGGCAGCCGGGAAAGATCGCGCTGGAAGCTATTCTTAGGTCGGGCGTGTCCCTCTACAGGCGGAGTATGCACGAAAATTAGAAATACCCCGCAAATATTCAAAAATATACAAACATAGTCTAAACATCGTCCCCCGACTATTCATTATTTTGTGTATTCTTCCTGTAGGGTGACACGCCCGACTTAAAGCTATCCCCAGACCCCCGACGTCATGATTTGTCCCATGATTTTGTGAATATGTTTACATATTCGTCCAAACTCTCCCTGTAGGAGGCCAGGCCAGACCAAAAACTGGGCGGCCGCAAAGGTCTGCAGGCCCGGACTCGAGAGGCCCAGCTCCGGGCCCCGCGCTGCAGCTGCGTGCATTGGAAAGGCCTCCATTCCCCGGGCCTCCCCGGCAACGTCTCTGCAGGGCCACCTCTCGGGGGCCGAGGCCGCCCCCGTCCACGCCCAGCCTGCGCACGATATAAGTAGAAAGGTACCGGGGCGGGGCGCGTCGCGCGCGCGGGAGCGCAGCGTGAACCAGGAGCCTCGGGCCGCCGCCGCGTCGGCGCAAGAGGGTCCCCCGGACTGCTGCCTGCGTCCGCTGCCCGCCCTGCCTGCGTCTGGCATGCCCGCCCTGCCTGCTTCCGCTGCCTGCTGCCTGCCGCGGAGGCCTCCCCCTCCCCGTCCTCGCCGCACCCTCGCCCTCCCCTCCTCCTCGCCCGTCCTCGCTTCCCCCCCTCCCCCTTCCCTTGCTCCTCGCCCCCCCCCCCCCTTCCCCTCCTCCTCCCTCGGACCTCTGCTCGCCCCCCCCCCCCCCCCTTCAACCTCCTCCTTGACCCCACCCCCCCTCCTCCCCTCCTCCTCGCCCCTCCTCGCCCCCCCCCTCCCTTCTCCCCCGACCCCATCCTCCTGTGCTCGCTCTCCTCCGCACCCGCCCCCGCCTCCCCTCCGAACAGCTGCTGGCACGCAGCCCGCCAGCTGCTCCTCGAGCCTGGCGACCTGCCCGCGCGCAGACGAGCAGAAGCGCCGCGGGGGTGAGGGGGGGGGTGGGCGCCGCGGCGCCTCGCGCGCTCGGCCGGCGGCTCGCGGAGGGCCCCCTCTGCATCTTCTGCTCCTCCCGCCCAGGGACGAGGCAGAGAGAAGGAGAGGGGCGATGGTTGGAGTGAGGGGGAGGGACGACGGGGGAGGGGAGGGAGGGGAGGGAGGGAGGGGGAGGAAGGCAGGGAGGGAATGAGGGAGGGAGGAGGAGGGAGGGATGAGGAGGAGGAGGAGGAGGAGGAGTGAGGAGGAGGCGGAGGAGAGGAGAAGGATCAGGCGGAGGAGGAGGAGGAGGAGGAGGAGGAGGAGAACGAGCAGAGGGAAAACAAAGAGGAGGTGGTATGGGGGAGAGAAAGGAGGAGGGGAAGAGGAGGAGGATGAGGAGGAGGAGGAGGAGGAGGAGGGAGAGGAGTAGGAGAAGAAGGAGAAGGAGAAGGAGGAGGAGGAGGAGACTAGAATGCAGAGCGAAGGCTAAAGACGATTGTTTTCATGTTCAGCGGATGTGGCGCAAGTTGTCTGAAGCGGATGTAAAGTGGGCACGGGAAGGTACCGTGAGCCAAAGAAGGCAACAAGAGGTCCCTATTGAGCCTCGCGGAGCTCTCCGGAGGCCTCCAGATGCCCTTGGAGGCCCAACGCATGTCAACACAACCCCGAACTCTCGACGCACGACCCTCCTCCCCCGCCTCCCGTGTCCGAGCCTCGACGCGAGAAGCCCTGCCGGCCGGCCGCGCTACGGTCGGGAGCCTCTGCTTCGCGTGTCGCCGCGGCGGCCCCGACGACACGCTATCCCTTGAGAGCGGAAGCGCGTCGCTCCGCTCCGCGGTCCCGAGCCTTGCGGTGAGAGTGTCCCTAACAAAACGCCCGGTCCGCCCTGCCGACACGTGTAGGGGTGCGACAGGGCTGAGTAATGTATACGGAAACAAAGATCAAGGAGACAGGAGACCGGAGGAGGAGGATGAGGATGAGGATGATGATGATGAGGAGGAGGAGGAGGAGGAAGTGACGAGGAGGGGGAGAATAAGGAGGAGGAAATAGAGGAGGTGGAAGAGGAGGAGAGGGAAGAGGAGGAGAGGGAGGAGGAGGAGGGAGGAAGGGGAGGATGAGGATAGGGGAGAAGGAGGAGAGGATTGAGTAAGGAGATGAGTGAGGAGGAGAAGGAGAGGAGGAGTCCGGAGGAGGAGGAGGAGAGGGGAGGGAGGAGGGAGGGAGGGAGGGGAGGGAGAACGAGTGTGCGGTGGGGGAGGGGGACAGGAGCCAGACTCGGCCCGGATTTGGAGACGGTCTGGCATGGAACCGGATGAGTCCTCCACCTCCCCCCTCTCCTCCTCCTCCTCCTCCCCTCCGCTTCTGCTCCTCCTCCCGCCTCCTCCTCCTCCTCCTCCTCCTCGTCCTCGTCCTCGTCCTCCTCTCCTCCTCCTCCTCCTCCTGCCTCCTCCCCCTCCTCCACTGCTTTCCTCCTTCCCAGCCTCCCACCTCCTTTCTCACCCTCCTTTCTCCTCCTCCTCCTCCTCCTCCTCTTCCTGCTGCTGCCCGCCCCAGAGGGGAGGGGAGCGCGCCGCCTGCTCCGCGAACCCGCTGGCCTTCTGCAGCGAGTCCGCCAGGCTGGCATCGACCTGCCCGCGGGCTCCGCGGCGCGGGCAGGCCCTCGCTCCCTGCTCCCCGCTCTCCTCCCCGCGCTCCCCTCCTCCTCCTCCTCCTCCTCCTCCTCCTCCTTTTCCTGCTTTCCCTCCTCCTCCTCCTCCTCCTTCTCCTCCTTCTCCTCCTCCTCCTCCTCCTCCTCATCCTCCTCCTCCTCCTCCTCCTCCCCGCTCTCCTCCCTCGGCGGCGAGCGAGCGGGGGAAAGTGAGAAGGAGAAGGCCTTCTCCGAAGGCGGCGGGGCTTCTCCGAAGCCCTCGCGCCTTCTGAAGGGCTTTCCGCGTCTTCGGGGAAGGCTCAGAGACCTTCTCGGAAGGCCGGGGGACTTCCGGGCCTCCTGGAAGGCGCCAAAAGGGTGGCACGCCCCAGGGCCTCAGGCCAAGAGCGTTCCAAGATGGCCCACGCTGGTCCCAGGACGGCCAAAGAAGCGCCCAAGACGCTTCAGGAAGTCCCAAGAGGGCCCCGAAGACGCAACATCATTGATTTCGCCAAGGATTGCTGACGATTCTGGCGGTACCGCAGTCTCGAGCTGCCGACCGCCCTGGACGGCCCAGGAGGCCACAAGATCGCTCCAAGACGGCACAAAAAGCATCCAAGAAGGGAACCCAATGGCCTAAGATGGTCTTAAGACGGACCAAGAGGCCTCCAAGACGGCCCCAGGATGGCCCCCAGAGGGGGCTCAGAAGAGGAATCCAAACGTGTATGTCGAGCTCTCGGCACCAAGAGGCGCCCAGGAAGCCCCCAGAGGCCTCCAATAGTCCCCCCAAAAGGCCTCAAGAGGCCCCTCAGAGGGCCCCAAAAGAGGTCCCCAAGATTTTCGTTTTTGTTTTTTTGTTTCTCTCTCTCTCTCTCTCTCTCTCTCTTAATTATCTCTCTGTATATATGTATATATGTATATATATATATAATTGTCTCTCTCTCTCTCTCTCGCTCTTCCTCTCTCTCTCTCTCTCGCCCTCCCTCTCTCTCTATATGGATGGATTGTTGTTGTTTTGGTTTATATCTCTCTCTCTCTTTCTCTACCTCTTTGTTTGTTCTCTCTCTCTCTCCTCCACATCCTTCTCCTCCTCCTGCTTCTCCTCCTCCTCCTCCTCCTCCTCCTCCTCTCCCTCCACTCCCCTTCAGCCCTCTTCCTCCTCCTCCTCCTCCTCCTCCAAATCGTTTTCTTTTCTCCTCCCGTACACATCCTCTTTCCACCTCCGTCTTACTCCTTCGTCTCCTCCGCCTTCTTCTCCATCCTCTTCGTCCTTCTCCCATCTCTCCCCCGTTCTCCATCTTCGTCTCTTCGTCCTCCTCCTATATCCTTCTCCTCCTCCTCCTCCTCCTGCTCCTCCTCCTCCTGTCTACCCCTCCTTCCTCCTCCTCCCGTCGCCTCCTCCTCATCCTCCTGGTACTCATCCTCCTCCTCCGTCCTCCTCCGTCCTCCTCCGACCTGCTCACTTATCCTGCTCGTCGTCGTCCTCCTCCTCCTTCTCCTCCTCATTCTCCACCTCCTCCTCCTCCTCCTCGTCCTCTCTCCTCATCCTCGTACTCCTCGATGTCCTTTCCTACTGCTCCTCGTCATCATCCTCCTGTCCCGTCCTGCCTATGTTGTTGTTGAGGGGGGGGGAAGGTTTGACCATATAGTGCGTGTGCGCTGTCAGTTTGGTGTTCCAAGTTCGGTCCTCATCCCTGTTCCCTCTTCCTCCTCATCCTCCTCTTTTTCCACCGTTCCTCATCATCATCCTCCCCAGTGTTCCTCCTCCTCCTCCTCCTCCTCCTCCTCCTCCTCCTCCTCCTCCTCCTCCCCCGTGGTCCATCCTTCTCCCCCGTGATACCTCCTCCTCCCCATGCTCCTTCCCCAGACCTCTCATGCGGCGCGCTCTGGGCGGAGCTTCGAAGATAACCCGTGGCGACGAGGGCCCTCAAGGGCAATCAGCGGTATTGGTATCACTTCCTCCACCTCGGAGAGGCAGGGGGAGGGAGGGAGCGAGAAAGAGAGAGCAAGAGAGAGAGAGAGAGAGACAGAGAAAGAGAGAGAGAGAGAGAGAAAGATGTATATATTCATACACTACCTATACGAGCACCCTTCGGTGGACAAGGAGGTTCGGGGGTGGGGGGAATAACCAACTGCTGGCAAATGCGATGGGTGTGATGATGACGATGCTGGTGACGCGCCCTCG
>CAUYUJ010017205.1:353099-363099 GCA_963575745.1 Prorocentrum cordatum
GTGCACCAAAGAAGAACCCTAATCAGTGGATGGTTTGATCGATAAAGAGATCGACCGGGAACCCGGGAACCCAGAACCCACCGAAATCGGCGAGGAACCAATAACCAAGAACCGGGGAACCCGGGAACCCGGGACCAAAGAACCCAGCCGGCCACCAAAATCGGCAGAACACTTACGCCAAATCTTTCAATTTCCGCTAGGACCCCTTCAGTGCAGGCACTGATTGGGGAATTGTTTCGGGAACATGTGTAACCCATCACCGTGCCTCGAGGAACAAGTCGGAGTGTCCTCAGGTCCATTCGAGTGCCCAGTCCGGAGTGATGAGTATCATGGGGCTTGGATCCCAAATTGCCGGGGTGTGTGGCGTGTTCTCGCGTGGCTCTTGGGACTTTTCGCAGGACTTTCCCGAGGGCAAGAAGGCCCGAAGACGAGCTCACAGGGGCTGAAGAGGACACGCTCCAGTGGGGGCCCGAGATGGCCCAAGAGCAGTTGACCTCCAGGCGGCCGAAGAGGCCGCCAAGACGCCTCGAGAAGGGACCAATAGGACCCCCAGAAAGGCCCCACTAGGCCACTCATCGTGCAAATCCCTTTGGTTCCGAAAGATCTTAGCACTATCGCGATTTCGGTCTAAAGAGCGCCTAAGACGGCCCCGAGAGGCTCCCAAGATCGCCCCAAGACGACCCAAGAGGCCCCCAAGAGGCTACCTAGACGGCCTCGAGAAGCTCCCATTACGATCCCACGAGGCCCCCATGACGGCCCCAAGAGGGGCCCAGAATGGGGAACCCGAACTAACATTTCGAGCCCTCCATTCCAAGATGGGCCCAAGAGCCCATCAGAGGCGCCCCCAATATTCCCCAAGAGGCCTCCAAGAGGTCCCCAAGAGGGCCCCGAGAGGCACCCAAGATGTCCCCAAGACGGCCTCCAAGGAGCCTCCGAGATGTCCTAAGAGCCCTCCAGGAGGCCCCCGAGCGGCCCCCAAAGAGACCCTCGATGCATCCAAAGAGGCCTCTGACCTAGGATCGGTGGAGGGCTATAGAAAAAGAAAACACGCTATAAACATAAACGTTTGGCGCTCCGCGCGGATTTCTTGGATCCGCGCTGGACACCCCCTCCCTGGCACGCGGAATGCGCCAGGGGCGGCGCCGGAGGAGCCGTGGGGGGAGGGGGCCCAGCGCGGATCCAAGAAATCTGCGCGGAGCGCCAAAACTTTAGGTTCATGGCGTTTTTTTCCTCTTCGAGGTTAGGCCCAAGGCCACGAGGGATGTACTGCAGTGGGGCCCGACCACAAGAAACCTTCCACATGAAACCCAACCTTGAGATCCCAAGACGTCCATTGATTTTTGGCGTGGGAACGTCACGCTCGCTGTCCATGGCAAAACCATCGAAACCCAAGAAACCCAGGGCACCCTGGAGGCGAGCAGGGTGTTTCTTGGCATGGGCCCCCACTGTATACGACCAGGTGCTGCGGGCCACCACGACCAAGCACCCTGGGGCCACGACCAGAGACACCGACCAGAGACCCCGGGCCACCGATTCGGGACCTGGATCGGAACCCACCGGCCGAAAGAAAAAGTGTGTGTGTGTGTTTGTGTGTGTATCGTCGTTGGTTCAAAGGTGGAAGCCTCAGAGATGGGGTCCTAAGGACGAGGTTCCTCACATAACGTAAACTCACCCTTGGATCCCTTCCTATCCGTAGGACCCCATCCCTCAGGACCCCCTCTTTGAACCGCCGATGCATACACATGCGTCTCTATGGTCGATGCCGGAAGCCCTGAACCCCAAAACGTTTTCATCTCTTGGGGGCGCATTTTTTATTTGGACGCCCGGAATGGGTACGGGAAAAATGGGCACAATGCCCAACAACAAATGTTGCCCCAAACCAACAGCGGCCGCTTTTGGACAGGCGGCCTTCGGTATCAAATGATGAAATGTACACAGGCCGCGGCGACACCGACAGCGAGTCCTCTTCAAAATGAACAGGAACCGCTGTTGGGCATTGTACCCATGCTTTCCGCACCCATTTCGTTCGTGCCGATGTTACTTCCCGCCGCCGTCCGACGCCTTCCGCCGGTCTTCCGCCGGCGGAGGCGGCCTCGTTGTACTTCCGCCGACCTTCCGCCGCCCGGCCGCCACGGAAAAGACGGCAACTCCTTCGATCCTCGACGGCACGGCCCTTCCTTCGAATGCCTCGTGCGCAGACGGACTCACGGGTGCAGGACTCCTGCAGGCCAGCTGCTGTTCCGGGAAGGGAGAGCAGCCGCTGCGAGCGACTGCGGCGCCACGTGGTGGCACGGCCGCCGCAGAAGGGCTCTCGTGGGTCACTGCGTCGAGGCCCCCATGACGGGCGCACGCTGACACGGCTCACGCCACCGCGGACCCGGCGCGCGGGCGCCAGCTCCGCGGCTCGGGGAGGACGCGCTCCGAGGCATGGAGCTCCCGCCGCTCGACTCGGCGACGGCGCGCGCCGACCTCGCCTCGGAGGCCTGGGCCCGCCTCGGAGCCCGCGCGCCCTCGCCCCTGCGCGCGGTGCCTCGTCCCTCGGCCCCAGCTGGGCCGAACCGGCGCCGACGAGGCTGCCGGAGACCGCGCCGGCGGAGCGCGCGGGGGGCCCCGCCGCGGCCGCGGGGGGAGGTCCTCCTGCAGCAGGCCCGCGTGCCTGCCCAGCTCCGCCGTGCTGTGCGCGCGGACCTGCGCCGCGGCTTCCGGCCCTCCTGCCTTCCTCACTCCACCCCCCCCCTGCCCCTCCGCCCCCCTCTCCTCGCTCTCCCCCTTCCCGCCCCTGCTCCTTTCTCCTGTTGCGCTCCTGCTTCGCCCCCCTCTTCCTGCTGCTCCTCCCTCCTCCTCCTCCTCCTCCTCCTCCTCCTCCTCCTCCTCCTGCCCTCCCTCCTCCTCCTCCTCCTCCTCCTCCTCCTCCTCCTCCTCCTCCTCCATGTTCCGCCTCCTGCTCTCTCCCTCCCTCCTCTCTCCTTCCTTCTTCCTCCCCCTTCCCAGCCCGGACACCTCCAAACTCATGCGTAGAAACCGCCTGATACCTTTCTCATACCTCCCTTTTACCAATCCCTCTTCCAACCACCCTCCGCTCTTTTCCCACAAGGCCATGGCTGCAACCAAAAAGTGTCCCTCCGCCTCCTCCTCCTCCTCCTCCGCCTCCTCCTCATTATGTTCCCCCTTCCTCCCCGACCTCCGTCCCCTGCCTCCTCCTCCTCCTCCTCCTCCTCCTCCTCCTCCTCCTCCTCCTCCTCCTCCATCCCCAACGTGCCTCTCCTCTTTTCTCCCCACGCCCCAGCTCCCTCGTCCCTGCTCTGTTTTTCTGGATTGCTCCTTAGGCTGCCCTATCCTCTCACTTCTGAGGGGCAACGATCGGGGGGGACCTGGCATCGGGGGGGAAACGTCGACCTGGAATCGGCGATATACCGTCGATAGATCGGCGACAGGCCCCCGACAGCGAATCCGCACGTTCCTGGGCGGGGCGGGGCTATTAGACCCCCTATCGGCGATCAATTGGCGAGTTGGGATCGATGCAGCCCACCCTTTTCCTATCCCCCCTATCGTTGCCCCTGAACTTCTCCCTCCCTCAAAACTCCTGCCTCCTCCTGACACCTCCTGCCTCCTCAACGCCATTATCCTCCCCCCTCTTCCCTCCACCATCCTCTCCACCCTCTTCTTGTGCTCCTCCTTCTGCTCCCTCCTCATCCTCGATCTCTCTCCTTGTGAATATCTCTTCCATGCCACACAGTCAGACGTGCCACAGACTGGGCGCTTCGCTTGAGATCTAATTTCGCCTTGCGATCCTGGAGCTCGACCACTTGCAGAGATCCAAGGATGCAGGACCAGAGGTATTCAACATGCGACTCCCCTTAGCGCGGCGCACATTGGCCTCACACATCTGTAGCTGATTTCCTGACTGACAAACAATACACAAAGCGGTGCGTGGGCATGAACGCTGGCTTAAAGAAGAGCCGTGGCCCTGGCTACACGCCAGGCCACTGGAGTCGGCTCCCAGTGAGAAGCTGTGCTTGTGCGCTGGGGGCCAAGGGCAACACAAGCGGGAACGGCCCGCAAGTGGGTCACACTGGGACGACGAAGAGGAGGAGGAGGAGGAGGAGGAGGAGGAGGAGGAGGAGGAGGAGGAGCAGGGAAAAGTGCACGTGGAATTCAAGCAGGGCGCCCAAGACTCCAGGCCAGCCCGCTCCGCGCACCGCGCCCAGCCAGGCGCGCGACCCTCTCCGCGCCCTCGCGCCGCTCCCCCTGCCAAAGGTCGGCAGCCGCTCTCTGCCGACCTCCGGCCCGGGCCCCGCGAGGAGCGGAGGCGCGGTGCGCTTCGCGCGCCCCCGCGCGGGCGACCCCGAGAGCGGCAGGCCGGCCGTCTTCAAGCTTGCGTTGTCGCCCCGGCGCCCCGCACACTCGCAGTGCAAGTTGGCGGTGCGCACAAGGGGGGTGGGAGGGAGGGGGGAGGGCTTCTCAGAAGAAGCAGGCGTGCTTCTAAGAAGCCCTCACCCCTCCCTTTTTCCCTTGTTTCCTGGGGCATCGACGATTAATTGTGTCTGTGTGTTGTTTTCCCCTCCTGAGAGATGGAGGGATGTGGGCCCATGCGTTTTCAGGCTGGGGCTACGTATTGCCTTGCAGTGGAGGCCAATTCACACGAGACTTTCCACAAGAAGCTCAACCCTGAGACCCCAGGACGTCCCTGGATTTCGGGTGCGGGAACGTCACGCTTGCCATGGCAAATCCATCGAAACCCGAGAAACCCAGGGCACCCTGGAGGCGAGCAAGGTGCTTCTTGGCATGGGTCGCCGCTGTGGGCCCCTTCGCTCTCAAGATGGGGCTGCGTATTGCCTGCGCGCCGCCGGCACTCGTCTCAGAAGCCTGCTGCACTGACAGGGGGCTGGCCCCTTCGGCTGCGCACGGGCTGTTGGACACGCGTGATGCCTGCACGGGCGGAGGGCGGCTCTCTTCTCAGGTGGAGCTGTCGCTGGAGCGTTTCGCGAACTCGATGGCTCGAGACTGTGAGCGGGTGCAGCCGCTCCGTGCACTGACGGGGGGGGAGGCGGATGCTGCTGAGATGAGGGGGAACTGGGACACACAAATAGATAGACACAGATAACCAGATTCCCCATAGGTTCCTATCTTTTCTGGGGTTTTGTCTTCCCCCCCACTTCCCACATGTTCCCGCATTTTCTGAGGAATCGTCGATTCATGGTGTCTGTGTGTGTTTCTTCCCCTCCTGATGAAAGCGGATATCTCGCTGGACGCACCGGTGGAATGTGTGATCCAACCGTTTCGCGTTCCCTGCAGCTCGCTGGGGGGGATGGCAGGGCAGTCCTTTTCACAGCGGGGCTCTCGCCCGCACGGCAGGCCCCACGGTGCGCGAGGCTCTGGGAGGGGGCGGTCCGGGTGGCGACGCGCAGAGGCTGCCGGGTCTTAAACGGGCAAGGGGCCTGGGACGGCAGGGTGTCGTGCAGCATCGTTGGCGCATCATGGGTCTACTCGGGTCGCGCTCCCCCCCTCCTCCCACTCCTCGAAGTCCTCCTACAACTCTACCAGCTCCTCTAAATCCTCCTTCAGCTTCGAATCCCTCTCCTCCGAAGTCTCGTCGTCGTCCTCCTCCTCCTCCTCCTCCTCATCTTCTCTCATCCTCATCTTCTCTCATCTTCTCTCATCTTCTCTCATCTTCTCTCATCATCATCATCATCATCATCATCATCATCATCATCATCATCATCATCATCATCATCATCATCATCATCATCATCATCATCATCACCATCATCATCATCATCATCATCATCATCATTATCTTCTCTCACCCTCATCTTCTCTCATCATCATCATCATCCTCATCATCATCATCATCATCATCATCATCATCATCGTCATCATCGTCATCATCGTCATCATCGTCATCACCACCATCACCATCACCATCACCATCACCATCACCATCACCATCACCATCACCATCACCATCACCATCACCAGCATCATCATCAGCATGATCAGCATCATCCCCATCCTAATCCTCATCCTCCCCCTCTCTCCGCCTCTTCCGCTCTCGTCCTCAAGCTCCTCCTCCTCCTGCTCCTCATCCTCCTCCAACTTGGGAAACAACTAAACACCGATACTAGTACGCCTCGGACCTCCCCCGGCCCGCACTCTGACCCAGAACGCCGGGGAACGTCCAGCCGTGGCGACGAGGGCTCTCCGGGACGAGCGCAAGGGATCGGCACCTTCTCCTCCTCGAGCCCCTCCTTCCTCCCCCACCTCCCCGCGAACCGCGAGGAGAGCCGGCGCTCCGAGGCGACGGACCACCGCGCGGGGAGGTCCCCGCTGGCGGGACTCGGAGTCGGCTCGCCCGACGCGGCCGCCCCCGTGCGCCACGGCAGCATAGACACGGCGGCCCGCTTACGAGTGCTACCTGTGCCTTCAAGGGAGAGCGGTGGCGTGTATAACTATCTACCAGACCACCCCAACCTAACCTGAAGACCCAAATTTGACCCGAATTTCGGGTTTGGGAGGGGGTACGGTTTCCATGTGTTTTTTCCATGTTCCCCGACCCACCCCACCACTGGAAATGAATTGCAAATTGAGGCCTTCGGGTTGGGTTGGGGTGGTTTGGTAGGTGGTGAGTGCAAGGTCGCCGGCATTTAGAAATGAGCTACACGGGGCCTAGGAGCAATCCGCTGGATTGCATCTGTGTGCATACCTACTACATATACACGAAAGGAGTGCGAATCTGCGGGTTGGATCCACGGAGTTGAGCGGATCGGAGTTTGGTCGTGCGCACTAGATTGCGCGAGGGTGTCAGCAACTGCCGTAGTTCCTGTGAAGTTTGTTCTACTGTACCCCCCACGCCCCGAAAACGCCAAATGCAGTGATGCGGGGGTCGAAGTGTTCGACCTCCGCGACAGCAAGAAGCTCCATAGTCCAAGCCAGAGCAGGGTTGGACATTTCGCGCTGGGATCGCAGCGGGCGCGGGAGCGAGCCCGGGCAAACGCAGCGCAGGCTCGGGCCGCGTTGGAGGCGTCGGAGCGACGATGCATCACAGTATGGATCGCAGCGGGCCAACGGTTTTGGGATGTCCTGGCCGCGGCGCTCTGAACCAAGATGTCGCTGCATATGTTGCAGAACATCCCCTCCCTTACTCGCCGCAAAATCCCGCGGAGCGACAAGGCATCGGCGTCGGCGTCGGCGTCGGCGTCGGCGCCGTCGCCGTCACCATCGCCGTCGCCGTCGTCGTCGTCGTCGTCCTCGTCCTCGTCGTCGTCGTCGTTGATGTCGCCGTCGCCGTCGTCGTCGCCCAGAAGAGGTGGCTAGGGCGGCCGGAGCGCCAACAACTGCTGTTTTGTACGGCCGTGAGGGGCCTCTCTCGCTGCTGGTCCCGCCCCCCTCTTGCTGGAGAGGCCGTTCGGAGCCTCCAGTGGGCCGTGGCCTCGTGGGGGCCTCTCTCGGGGTCGTCTTGGGCCGTGCAGGGCGCCTCTCGGACTGCCTCAGGGGCCGCCTTGGACCAGCCTGGGCGCAGGGCCATCTTGGGCTGTCCTGGGCCCCCTTCCGGGCCCCACTTACTAGGGTCCTTTTGGCCCGTCCTGGGCGCCGCCTGGGCCGTTCCGGGGCCGATCCTGGAAGCCCCTGGAGCCGTCTCGGGCGCTTCGAGAAGAAAGCTGAGTCTGCTGAAGCTCGAAGCAGCGTCCCAAAGAACAGAACCTGTGGCGTTTTTGGCTTGCTGGAGGCGCCCAGGGGACCGAGCCCCCCTCCAAACCCGCCAGGCACCCTTCGGCTTGACTTGAATGGGCCGTCGGTCGGATCTCCGCCTCCGTGCCTCTGGGCACGGAGTGGGCGTGCTCTCGAGCCCTGCGCCTCGTGCCTGCCGCCTCGCTCCCCCGTCCTGGAGAGCCACTGCAGGGGGGCCCGCCGGACCCCGCGCCCTGAAGTCCACCGGGGCTTCCCGCGTGCCCCGCGGGGCTCCTGCCGGCGCATCTCGTCGCACGACCTTGCGGGACCCACGGGGGGTCCCAAGACGGGCCGAGAGGGCCACTCCGAGGCCCCCCGAGGCGGTCCTCAGAGGGCCCCGTGTCAACCGAGAGATCGCTCCAAGACGCCCAGGATGGCCTCAAGATGGCCCCAGAGGTCTCCGAGAAAACGCCCCAAGAGGCCTCCAAGAGGCATCCCAAGAGGGCCCCGAGAGGCAAACACTGAATGATTTTGGCGTTCTCGCCTATTCGGCTCTCCAATGCTCCAAGACGGCCCAAGAGGCCCCCAAGACCAACCCGAAACGGCCAAAGAGTCCTCCGAGAGGGCCCCAAGACGGCCTGAAAGCGCCCCAAGACGGCCCAAGAGGCGCCCCAAGACGGCCCAAGAGGGCCCCAAGACGGCCCCAAAAAGGGGCCCGAGAGAGGGAACGCGAACCGAACATCCGAGCTTTCCGCCCCAAGAGGCCCTCAGGAGGCCCCCAAGAGGCGCCCAAGAGGCTCCGGCCCCAAGAGACCCCCAAGAGACCCCCAAGAGGCCCCCAAGAGGCTCAGAAGAGGCCCAAAAGAGGGCCCAACATGGCCCCCAAGAGGCCTCCAAACTGCCTCCAAGAGGCCTACCACGAGATCCCAACGAACATCCAGTAGGGCTCGTACCCACAACCCAAGCACGGTGGCGGGATGGGGCAACATCTCCACGGCCAGGCCGAGCTGCCTGCCGCGGCTGGGCAGCAGAAGACTTCGGGGCGGTTGGAGGGGGCCCTGGGTGTCGACCCCATACTCACTGTCCTGGCACGGCTGGGCCGGGCCGTATGGCCGGTTGCGGGATCTCGTCGCAACGAGCGGAGGGATTGCTCGACTAGCGCAGCTCGAGGCTCGCCCCCCCCTATCGGGGCCTGGTTCAGCTCCTCCTTGGAGCACTTCTCACGCTGGAGCGCCTCGACCTCCTGAGCAGGAGGGAGAACGACGCATGGTTCAGACAGCTGTACGCAGGCCGATTCCCAGCGCCGAAGGGACCGTCTACGGGGAAGGGCAAGAAACGGGGGTGGTGAAGTCGCCCACGGTGGACAACCCATGTGGGCGTGCGACGGCTCAGGTCGAACAAGTGGGGGACAAGATAATGTAAACGAGTGATGCGCACAAGGATTCGGTCAGGCGGCCATTCAGATTCTCTGCTCAAGAATGATTCACCGAACCACAAGAAAACAACTCATCCAGAGGTCCGAGGACGGTCCCAAGCCAGATCTGAGCAAAGACAACTGCTCTGCCCATGCACGCGTCTGCTGTTCTATTCTGCGAGATGGCGTGAGACAGGATGTCCTGGGCCTGCTACGCAAAGCAAGCGATCACTCTCATTTTCATGTCATCGGGTCCAGCAGATGTCCCGTATTGTGAGAAGATCGCGCTTTTTCGCATTCTGCACGACGCATGCGGATGCTGTAACTCCACAGCTCGAAGCCGGCTTCGGCAAGCGGTCCGTAGCCGGACATGCAAGCACTCGCTCTTTGGGTGACCCAAAACGGGGTCCAGCTGGCAGCTGAAAAGGGGTGGTGCAATAGATTTGGGGCAATTGTATTGCAAATGTATTGCGCCGGACAATTGTACTGCATTGTATTGCAAGTCATGTATTGCACGCGAACATCCAGCAAGACATTTGCGCCTTGGAGTGCACTGCACGCCCCAAAGGTACTGCAATTCCACAGGTCGATTGCACCAGACCTACTTGCACCACCCCCTTGTCGTTGGACCCCCTTTTGGGTCAACCCTTAGGTCGGGCGTGTCCCCCTACAGACGGATTTTGGGCTAAACATAAAAAAAACATCAAACAATACCCCAAACATAATCAGAAATAGTCAAAACATCGTCCCCAGACTGTTGTTTGACTATTTTTGAAGATCCCTCCTGTAGAGGCACAGGCCCGACTTCAATCAACCCGACGTTCGCCCCGCGGGTTCGGCGTCTTTGCCTCCTCGACCAGGTGCGCTCGACCGGGCGGACTGCGGCGGGTCGAGCCGCCTCTGGCCGCGCCCCCTCGC
>CAUYUJ010017205.1:368099-381970 GCA_963575745.1 Prorocentrum cordatum
GCCGCCAGCCAGGAGGCGACCCAGGGTGCATCACCGGGAGCTGGGGCCCTCTGGCGGCCGCCGCCTGTGCGCGGCAGGTACCCTGAGTGGCAGCAGGGCGGGCGCCAGCGGCCCCAGCCGCGGGGAGCCCGTAGTGTTAGGCGCCAGCCCGAGTGCCAGCGCAAGGCAGGACCTCGAGAGGTGCCTACCAGTCAGAAGCCCCAAGAGAAGGCGAGGCAAGGAGGATGGCGACTGCTCGTCGCAAGCGCAGGGAACGAGGAACGATGAGGGGCGGCAGCTGATCGCTGCAAATACACGGAAGAACAGATGGGAGGCGATGGCGAACCCCAGGAGCAGCTGATCGCTGCACAAAAATGGACATTGGAACCGAATACAAGAGAACACCAGGAAACAAGGACAAGTGATGGGGGGAGGCAGAGAGACGTAGCTCCAGAAGGTGCGGAGGCTGATCGCTGCAAACGCACGAGAAGAAGACCCCAGGACACACGGCCAGGCTGGTGGGGATATTTTTTTGATCGCGACCGCGGCGAGAGCTGGTGGGGATATTTTTTTGTCAGCGGCCGCAGGCGAGAGCGCCAGCGGCGAGTCCAGTCAGAGCGGGGCGCGCACAGACGAATTAACCTAAAACGGCGGGGCGCTGGTGGGGATACTTTTTAGTCAGCGGCCGCGGGCGAGCGCGCCAGCGGCGAGTCAGGTCAAAGCGGGCTACGCAAAGACCAAGTAGGCAGAGGCGGCGCGCAAGGCTACAGCTAACGCGGCAAGCCGAGGCCTCACGCAGCGGCCCAGCGGCAGGTGGGTGGCAGGAGGAAGTGAAACTGAGTGGAACTGCCAGCGTGCAAAGATGCAGGTCCGTCGAAGGCGCCAGAAGTCGGGACACAAACGACCACCAGGGACAACTCCGAGAGATAATGCATGAGACCGAACCTCATGCAGCTGCGTGGGCACCGGGGTGGCCGCGGCCAACGAACCGCCAGTCGAGGTGGGAATGAAAAGTGCAAAGGCGAGGCCCCGGACGTCGGCGTGAGCGCGAGAAACAGGGTGGTCCGAAGGACCGTCGGCCAAAAAATTGACGCCACGAGGCGAGCGCATCGGCAGGCTGCAACTCCCAGGGTGGCGCAAGCCGAGAGACCCCGAGGCAGCCGTACGCACGCGTGCGGGAAGCGGCATAGCCGCGACGCAGCCAAAATGGCGCGGGTCACCACGCACCAGTGCGTGAGGTGGTGTCGGGTTGACCCAACACGAGCCCGAACGGGCACCACGCACAGGGCTGACACACAAAGTGACGACAAGCGGAAAGGGCACCTCGGGCAAGCACGCTGGTGGGGATACTTTTTTGGTCAGCGGGCTGACGCGTAAAGTTGTCGCCTGGAGGGGGGTCCGGGGCACGGTCCTGCCTGATGAACTACCGAGCCACGCGCGAGACGGCCGGGCCTCTGGTGGGGATACGCGAAGCGTCAAGAATTTACCTTTACGTCTTTGACTGGCAATTTCTGTTCATTTGGGCCTCGGGTGGCCTCTGGGTTGGCATGGGCGCTCGGCCGCTACTCTTCGCAGGCACAAATCCCACCAAAGGTACAAATCAAGTGAAAATAGAGAAACAGCATGAAAAAACTAAGCTTCCCAAACCCACCAAGAATGTACATGCCGTTTGTGTGGGGGGACGTGGCCAGCGGGAATGCCTGCGCTGGCCCTCAAGTGGCCGCAACACCTTCCCTACCCGAAACGCGTGCCCGTCCCAACCTCTTTGCTGAGAGGCAGCGATACGGGTGGACTGGCATAGGGGGGAGATGCATCGACCTGGAATCAGCGAGACATCGCCGATAGATCCGCGATGGGTCTCCGATCGTGAATCCGCACCTTCCTGGGCAGGTTGGGGCTATCCAGCCCCTCTCGGCGATCCATGGGCGATTGGGGGTCGATGCTCCCCCCCCCTATGCCCATCCCCCCCGACCGCTGCCCCTGATTTACGCCTCAGATCTCAGCGGCTCGCCAAGCAGAAATCGAGGCGTCCGGTTTTGGGCCACCCATAGGGGCCTCTTCTGCAGCAGCCAGGCCCGGGCCCCGGGGCCGGCACACGGCGAGGCAGCTCGGAAGGCAGGGCAGGGCCCCTGGGGGAAGGCGCCGAGCGCTCCGGGGGCCGTGCCCCGACAGAGCGCACTTCGGCGGCGAGCGAGGGGGGGAACTGAGGAGGAGGAGGAGGCTGTCTCAAAAGGTTCGGAAGCACCCCGGCCTTCGAAGAAATGTTCTAAGCCTTCCCCGAAGACACGGAACGCTTCTCAGAGGGCGCGGGGGCTTCTGAGAAGTCCGGCCGCCTTCTGAGGAGGTCCTCTCCTTCTCATTTACCCCCCTCGCTCGCCGCCGAGCACTTCCATTCCTGGCACGCTCACGCCGGCCACAGAGTTGTCAAGAAGATTGGGCGCCCGAGGCACGAATGGGTTGGGCACGTCGCCAAGCACGCTGCGACAGGAGAGAGCATTCCCTGCGAGTCAGGCTGGAGGGCCGGTCTGAGCGGGCATCGCACGTCTTAGCTGCGTCTGCTCGCCTTTCTGCGTAAGGCTTGCGAGTGGGTGAGAACGAGTGCTCCGACAAGAGGTCGAGCCGCCGGCATGCGAGGTGTTGCTCACGACGGTCGAGGCGGATCGGGGATCGAGGATTTCTGTAGTGTAGCACCAGCGTAGCGCGGAGGGGGGCGAGATCACCCCAAAGGGCGTGGGGAGAGGCTGGCCGAACGTGCCCCACAAGCATGCTGCAGCAGTCGGGCCTGCAGGCTGTCTTTCACAGCTTCGAATCCAACGAGGCTTATGTTTTTTCCCAACCGTCCTGTGGTGTTGGGTCCTCGTTTTGAGGAGACAGTCCCCGCGTCTCCTCCTCTCCTCCTCCTCCTCCTCCTCCTCCTCCTCCTCCTCCTCCTCATCCTCCTCCTCCTCCTCCTCCTCCTCCTCCTCCTCCTCGTCCTCCTCCTCCCCCTCCTCTCTCCTCCCGTCACCCCCCTCCACGTTTCGCGGCCGCACAGGGAGCTCCGCCGAAGGCCCCAGTGGCTGCGTTCGCATGGCGCCCCCCTCCATTTGGCACACCCCTCACACGTTTCGTGGCAGCACAAAGAGCTCCACCGAAAGCCCCAGTGGCATGGTTCGAATACTCCCACCCCTCCTCTTTGACACACCCCTCACACGTTTCGTTGCCCCATAGGGAGCTCCACCGAAGGGCCCTGTGGCGTGGTTCGCATGCCGCCGTTTCGTGGCCCCACAGGGAGCTCCGCCGAAGACCCCAGTGGCATGGCTCGCATGCCGCCCCCTCCTTCGCTTTGACACACCTCTGACACGCTTCGTGGCCCCACAGGGAGCTCCACCGAAGGCCCCAGTGGCATGGTTCGTATGCCGCCCCCCTCCATTTTGGCACATCCCCCACACGTTCAGTGGCAACACAGGGAGCTCCACCGAAGACCCCAGCAGCATGTATTGCATGCCGCCCCCCTCCACTGTGGCACACCCCGCATACGTTTCGTGACCCATAGGGAGCTCCACCGAGGGCCCCAGAGGCAGCGCCCGCACGGCGGCCCCGCCCCATTGCGGCGCACCTCTCGCGCGCTTCGTGGCCCCACAGGCAACTCCACCGGAGGCAGCTCTCACAACGGCGGCAATCACGACTGCACATGGCTGGGTCCTTCGATCGGATCCTTTTGGCAAGCAGGTGCAACCACCTCACGGAGTGCAAGGCCTATCCCCCGCGAGGGCAGTCACCTGAACCACAGAGCGGCTGTCCAGCCCAGCGTCCAGGGTGGTGCAGGGTCCCGAGAGGGAGGCCCCCCACACAGAGACCCTGGGCAGCAGACGCCACATCGGCCCGAGGTATCGCCGAGAGTGTCTGCACGACTCTGAGCAAGAGGCACGGGGTCGTCCCCCTCGCGAAGCGCGTCCACTACGCCGCCGCAGGGACTGCAGAGGTCCCTCGGGCGTGGCCGAAGCGGCCTGGCGAAGAGGACGAGGAGGAACATTGGCGCTCTTGACCTTTCTGGAAGCGGGCCTCGGGGACATCCGGGGGCCAAGCTCTGGGGCAGAAGCAAAACTTCCCGCCTGCTCCTGGCGCGCAGGCGCGTCTTGTCTGCAGCCGCGTCGTCAAGGTCGTCGCCTGCGTCGTCGTCGGCGTCATTCACACGAGCGCGCGTGTGCGTACACGCAGTCTGCTATCATTTCCCGTGTGCTGCCGCTCCTCCAGCTCCTCCTCCTGCTCCTCCCCCTCCTCCTCCTCCTCCTGCTCCTCCTCCTGCTCCTCCTCCATTTCCACCTCCTCCTCCTCCTCCTCCTCCTCCTCCTCCTCCTCCTCCACCCCCTCCTCCTTCTCCCTCTCTCTCTCCCTCTCCCTCTCCCTCTCCCTCTCCTCTTCCTCCTCCTCCTCCTCCTCCTCCTCCTCCTCCTCCTCCTCCTCGTCCTGCTCCTCCTCCTCCTCCTCATCCTCCTCCTCCTCCTCTTCCGCCTCCTCATTCGGCTCATCCGCCTCTTCCTTCCCTTCATGCCGCTCCCCGTCCTCATCCTGCTCCTGCTCCTCTTGCCTCGGCTCCTCCTCCTCCTCCTGCTCCTCCTCGTCCTCCTTCTCCTGCTCCTCCTCCTCTTCCGCTGGCCCCGGATCCTCCTCCTCCTTCTCCTCCTCCTCCTCCTCCTCCTCCTCCTGCTCCTCTTCCTCCTACTCCTCCTCCTCCTCCCCATCCTCCTGCTTACCAATGAAATCGGAGGCCCCACCCCACTTTAAAGCAACTTTGAACTCATTTGGAAGGCTATGCCTCGATCCGCACCCTCGCGTAGTGCACGCCTGTAATGACGCTGCGCAGACTGCGCATTCACTCCTGGCTGAGAACGTGCGTGAAACTTTCGATTATTCCCGCGCCATTCACTCACCGATTCCGCTTTTGCCCCCTCCCTACTTGAGCCCACTGCCATTGTTACCGTTCGCCCTGCCGCGGCGAAGATGTCACCGGATCCCACGGCCGAGTTGACAACAGACTTTCCGCAAGAAAACATGCATTAAACGAGTTGTCTGTGTATAAAGAAGAAAACAACTTTATTCGAACAAATCACTAGTACAGCTATCTTGAAGGAGCGAGCGTGTATGAATTATTCGTCTCCGAAGACGAACGTCTCATATACATATCTGTATATATACCGATTGGGGGAATGCTCGTTTGTTTCCGTTCCTGGCCCGATTGGACATACATAAATACATATACATATATACATACATATATATATATATATATATATATGTATATATGTATATGTATACACAAGTTCAGGGAAACCACGTCGACACTCTGTCGCGTGGCCTTGGAAGAGCAATGCGCGCAGAGATGGCCATGATACCAAACGACCAACTTGGTCGAAATATACTGAGGCTCGCTCGCAACACCACCCGGGACTTGCGAAAGGAAACCAAGACACGGGCATAAACAAGCCGCGCAGCGGCGGCCACTGTATCAGACGCCTGACTTGGTCGAAATATACCGAGGTTCACTTGCAGACTTGCAACACCACCCGGGACTTGCGAAATAAAACCAAGACACGGGCAGATACAAGCAGTCGGTGCACCGCCTCCGAATCAAGAGACGGCCGACGGCCTTGAGCATCAGTGAGGCAAGACAGCTCTAAATTCTCGAGGGCGGGGCCGGGCCTCGGATTCGACTGGTGACCTCGTGCTCATTCTGCCCCCCCCGGAGATCAGCCGTCGCAACAAACATTGCAAGATCGCAGAAGATCACGACCGGAGCCCGGGGGACCCCACCTTTCTGCGTCACTTCTCGAGCTGGATCGATCTGCGAGGGCCCTGGGGCCCGAAGTGGAGCGAACACGCCCTTCGTGAAGAAAAACTGCAGAGCCAGGACCTCAGGGCGTCCCTGATCCGAGAGGGCCTTCTCCTTCTCACTTCCCCCCTCGCTCGCCGCCGAGGTTAGCGTCTGAAGCTGAGCGACAACGCCCGTCGTGAAAAAACTGCAGCGCCAGGATTCGGCGGTGGACAAACCTTCCTTCAATAAACCTCCCTTTGGCGAAAACAGCCTCTAGGACCGACGCCGACAGACCTGGACCCGCAAAAAGTGACGGCCGCGACGCCCTCTTGCGAAGCGAAAACGGCCAATTCGCTAATCGACGTGTCAGGGTAGGAGGTCGATCAACCTCCGAGAGGAGGATGAGGAGGAGGAGGAGGAAGAGGAGGAGGAGAAGGTGGAGGAGGAGGAGGAGGCGAAGGAGGAGGAGGAGGAGGACGAGGAGAAGCGAGGAGCGAGGAGGAGCAGCGAGGAGGAGGAGGAGGAGGAGGAGGAGGAGGAGGAGGAGGAGGTCCATGGGCCTCCGGAGGAGCTCAGGGCCTGCCTCGGGCGAGCTCGCCCGGCCGCCCCGCCCCGCCCGGGGGGGCGCCTCGCGCAGGCGCCTCGCCAGGGTGTCGAGCGACGTCGCGTGCGACCAGCGCGCCACGGCCTGCCCCGCCCGCCCGGGGGGCCCCCTGCGCGCGGGGCGGGCACGCCCACGCCCACGCCTGTGGCGGCCCAGGGGCAGGCAGCAGCAGGTCGGGCAGGTCCCCCTGCAGGCGGCTCCTGGCGGGAAAAACTGCAGCGCAGTAAAATAAAACAGGAAAGCTCCAAAAGGACCAGCAAGGGTCAAACAATCGTCCCCAGACTAGTGTTGACTATTGCGGTATATAAATATATATACACATACTTACTTACTTACTTACTTACTGTCTTACTTACTTACTTTCTTACTTACTTACTTAGTTACTTACTTACTTACTTACATACATACATACATACCGCCTGTAGAGGGACATGCCCGACTGAAGCCCCTGCGTGAGCGGCAGGCACGCCCACGCCCAGGCCCTCGCGGCCCAGGGGCAGTCGGCATCGCATCGGGCAACCGGATCTGATGGGCAACTGTTCCACCATCGCTACCATATGTAGGACGGGGGAGAAGGGAGGACGAGGAGGTCCTCCTGCTCCTCCTCCTCCTCCTCCTCCTCCTCCTCCTCTTCCTCTTCTTCTTCTGATTATTATTCTTATGTTTCTTCTTATTCCTCTTATGCTTAGTATTATTAGTATTACTCGTATTCTCCTTGGTCTTCTTATTCGTCTTCTTCTTCTTCTTCCTCCTCCTCCTCCTCCTCCTCCTCCTCCTCCTCCCTCTCCTACCTATGGTAGCGGGGCTGGAAAATTTGCCCATCAGAATCGGCTCGCAACGTGCACCGCAATGTGCATCGCATCGGGCCGCTTCGCCTCGGAGACGGAATCGCATCGCATCGGCGGCGCCGGGAACAACGACAGCGCCACGCAAGCATCGGGCCGCAGCGGCCCGCCTGAACATCGAAGTCGAATCGAACGGTGCCGGCCAGAGCCGATGTCGCATCGGATCGATGGGATCGAGATGGACCCTGCGGTTTGGGTCCAGTGGCGCTATCGCGTGAATAATTACGCCGTCGCATGGACACGCTCCGAGCGGGGCATCCGCAGAGGAAAGAAGCCCGTGTGCATGGTCGGGGCCCTGGCCCGCGAGGCCGTGGTGTGGGACAACTTCCCGCCCACCGACCTCCGCTTGGCCTGCCGCATGCAGGCGAAGGAGGCGTGCACGAGGACGCCAACGGAGCACGACAACCAATCCCAACCAGCCCACTCCTCCTCCTCCTCCTCCTCCTCCTCCTCTTCCTCCTCCTCCTCGCCTTGAGAGAGGGCAAACGTGTGTACGTGCCTAGGCTCCCTAAACCACGAAGCAAGCTAGAAAGAGGATGCCGTAGACCTTATATGTGATCGGGGTCAAGACGACAGGGCAGCCAGGCGTGGCCGCCTGCGTCTGCAAATCCTTTTCGAGATGCCAATGGCCCGAGCCGCAATATCTGTGTGCAGACTTTGGCTTGCGTCTGGCAACCTGCCTCAACCATGTCAATGAAGCTGCGAGGCTCTAGCACACAAGAGTCACATACAATCGGCATGGTGGACAAGAAGATGAAGAACACGAAACAATCTCGGAAACCCAGTTCCACAATGGCTTTTGATCCCAGGAAAAACTCGCTTTGCATATTCTCCTGGTCCTTGGCCTCAGTCTCCGCGCTGCAGCCCCAATCGAGTGTCCTGGAGCTCGACTACACTGACTGCGATGTCCTCTGGGTCCAGCGCTGCCTCATCGACTCGCCACCCGCGAAGCCGAACACCTGCCGTGTCAACGGCAGGCCCTGAGAGACCTTGGGCCCAGCATTAGGTCGGGCATGTCCACCTACAGGCGGATTTTGGACGAACTATATACATACACACATACGTATATGTGTGTATATAGCAACTCCACAGATATAGAAATAGTGTCGAACAGTAAACGAAAAGTCGTGCCCAGACTACTGCTCGACTATGTTTGACCTTCCCTCCTGTA
Organism: Prorocentrum cordatum; assembly: GCA_963575745.1. Lineage (NCBI taxonomy): Eukaryota > Dinophyceae > Prorocentrales > Prorocentraceae > Prorocentrum > Prorocentrum cordatum. Next base: position 376,493 of record CAUYUJ010017205.1, read on the forward strand.
GAGGGACGGGCCCGACGTAAGCCCACAAGGGGGGGCGCCTGCGACCGCAGGAGCGGGGCCGAAGGCAGGGCGGCCTGCGAGCGCCCCCCGCCCGCGCGGCCCCGACACCCGCCGCCGGAAGCCGCGAGGCCCGGCCACGGAGAGAGCCCCCGGGCAGCTGCGCGCACGCTCTCCGGCCGGGCTTGGAGGCCTGGAAAGGTCGGCAACGCGCAGAGGGGGGTTAGGGGGAGGGGGGAAGGCTTCTATAGAAGCACCCCTGCTTCTTAGGAGGCGCCAGCCTCGTCTGTAGATGTAAGGCCCGCGCCTTCTAAGAAGCAGCCTCCCTCTGAGAAGCCTTCCCCCCTGCCCCTACCCCCTTGTGCGCGCCGCCAAAAAGGGGCACCAGCACCAACACAGGGGGCTGCCTCCACAGGGGGGTAGACGATCCTCGACTTCGGTGCAGGTGGCAAGGTTTCGGCCGCCTCGGAGGCCAGAACAGTACCGCCATCGCCGAGATCGGGATCGTCTTCCCTCGGTGGAGGGGCACCGCCGATTTTGGTGTTGGTGTGAACCTCTAGGCCTGCGACAGAGCTCCTGCTCGACGTGTAGCGGCGGCGGCCCCTGCGACAAGCACTCTTAGGTCGGGCGTGTCCTCCGACAGGTGAATTTGAACCGTGAAATGCAAAAATATGGGAAACCATTGCTCTTCTTGCTCACCCCCCAAAAAAATAAATAAAATCGTCCACCGACTATTTTTTCCTATTTTTGAAGATGCCTCCTGTAGAGGCACGCCCGACTGAACGCTACTGCCTGCAAGTTTGGCCCTGCCGCGCCGCCTCTCGTGGCAAGCCTGTGGCGTGTCGCTCTGCCCTGCGGGACCTGCCGCGCGGTGGGCCCGAACCGGCGGCGCGACCCGCCGACCCAGACCCCGACGCCATGATTTCTCCATGACGCGACCCCCAGGTCTCGACCCCTTCCCCAGGACCAGCTTCTCGTCCGGAGTCGTTTTTTGACGGTCCCGATCAGCGCCCCTCAAACGGGGACTCCACTAACGGGCACTTTGGCCAGTGACCCAGCGAACCCAACCCTTCCCGATGCGGGCAACGCTGCATTGCCAGAAAGAGGCCCTAAACTGGCAACTTTCGGCAAAATTGCAAAGTACCCGTTAGTAAGTACCCGTTGCGGTGCCGTTGACCCGAGGGCCGGCAAGGGCCCCCGGAGGCCGAAAATAGTGTAAAGCCTCCGGTCGTGACTTTTGCCACGACTCGCGGAGCTCAGGGCTGAGCACGCGCTCCCGGCGGCACTCATACGCCGAGCCGGCGCCGAGGAAACTCCCAGGCGCGGCGGGGAGCAGCTCGGCGAGCGGTGCGGCGGGGCGCGCCCGGGCCGCGGGGGCTGGCGCACCGGCGCCGCGCGGGGAGGCGTCATGGGCCAGCGGCGGCGAGGAACTCCCAGACCCCCGATGCCATGATGCTTTCACGGCCCGGCCCCCAGATGGAGCCGGGGCCGAGCGTCCTGTGGCATTTCTGTAATCCTACCGTGAAGTGCGCTCTTCTGCAAAAAAAGCACGATGTTCTTAGAACAGAAGCCCGATGGGTCAAACCAAGAAAGTCTCAACCAGAAATGTTCTAAGAAGATTTCGTGCAGACCTCTGCAGAAGGTTCATAGAACATTCTTTGGTGGAGTTACGCCGTTGTCCCGAGGCCCGGGGAGGCCCCGCCCTTCGAGGCCGGACATGGCGAAGAACCTGGCGCCGCGATGCCTTCACAGCGCGACGGGGTCTGGGCTTGCGGTGGCTCCTCGATGCGTCCTCGCTGGCAAAAAAAATACACGCCCGAGCGATGCCGAGGGCCAGGGGCCACAGACAGCACGCAGCAGAAAGCCTGGCGAGCGCGCGCGCCCGCGCCCAAAGGACCGCCGCCGCTGGCTCTTCCTGGCAGGCTGTGCTGCGCGGTGGCGGAGAGGAGCATGAAGATGCCCAGGGACATGTGTGTTTTGGTTTTTCGTCGGCGGCGAGGCGGAGGCAGTCCGCACCAGCGCGGGGCTAATAGGGGCAACCGATCGGCAAAGTGTCCGGCGTGCAAGAAGGGCGAGAGACGAAGACGAGGGCGGCCGCGCGGGGGAAGGAGGGGGAGGGCGCTCAGACATGGAAAATGTCCGCGTTGAACGGGCCGTAGCTGTCAGCCAGGGCAGCGGGGATCCCGACAGCAGCAGTTCCTGGTCCTTCTGAGCAGGACTCGCTGTCCGCGCCGCCGCGGGCGTTGTTCTTTAAAGACACAGACCCGCCTGTTCGACAGCGGCCGCTGTCGGTTTTCTACAATGTTGTTGGGCATTGTACCCATTTTTTCCGTACCCATTTCGGGCGTCCAAATTTGATCCGCTCCCCGCGGAGGGGGGGGGGTCCCGGGGGATGGTCCCGGGGCGTGGTCCAGGGTCAAAATACCTCCCTCCCAGCGGGCCCTCTCCCTCCCATTTCCGTCGAGGGCCGAGGCCTCCAGGGTCGGCGGCACCGGCCGCAAGGCCTTCGCAATATAGCACTCTGGTCCAGACCCGCGACGCGCGATGCTCTTCGGGCCCACTCGGGCGACCTGCGAAACAGAGGTGGCGTCATGTGCGGCGGCGACAGCGGGGGCGCGCATCCAGAAACCATAATTATGCTTTTCGTCGGGGCATCGTGGGTTTCTTCGCTCCGCGAGCTGCGCGGTGACTTCCCGCAGCCGTTGAAGAAGCTGGTGCGTTCAGGGTGCTGTGGGCTTTGAGGGTCGGGTTCCTTGTGGGGGGTTCTTGCGGCCGCGCCCGCACTGTAGCCATTAATCTCCAACGCAGGACGCAGACTCCACTTCGTCTGCTGTGTCCATGGAAGCTGCAGAGTATGGTCTGCCGCTGGACGTGACCAGTGCGAGCGGTATCGATGCCATGCTGCTCACCACTTGCACTTGAGCGAGGTACGCACCAACCGCTGTGCCCTGGGGACGCGCTCTCCCCTCCCTATACCTCCTCCCCTGGGCCTGGGAGGGGGGGGGGAGGGTAGTTAGATCGCCCAAGATGGCCCAAGATGGGGATCCCAAGATGACCTCCAGGATGGCTCTCAATAGCGCAAGATGGCGCTAGATAGCCTCCGACATACCTCCTAGGGAGGTCCAAAGACAGCGGCAAGACGGTTCCAAGGGCCCTCCGAGCCTTCCAAAGAACCCCCCCCCCAAGATGCCCAAATCCTACAAAGCCTACAAAGACCTGCACGGAACCTATGTGTGTTTGCTTTCCGGTCTTTTCTCTTCCGATGGGCTTGCTGGGCCTCAATATGGCCTCAAGACGCCCCAAGAGAGCCCCACGCCCAAGAGCGCCCTAAGAGCGCCCCCGAAGGGCCCCTAGACGCTATTCTTAAGTCTCCGAAGGGGAGGACCAGAATTGAGGACCCCCCCCCCTTTATTGAGCCACGGGGCGCAAGCTCGCTTCAAAAGGCCTGCGAGACTCCAACGTTGCATGGATGTTGCCGGCGTTTTACATGGCCCACCGCCCTGCAGCGACCCTGCAAAAAAGATACCCTCTTTGATCCCAATTGTCTGAAAAGAGGGGCGCCCCCCCCCATCCCCCCTCGAAAACTCAAAGCTCGTGCCGCGTTCCTCCAACTCCTCCTTTTCCCTCTTTCCTCCTCCTCCTCCTCCTCCTCCTCCTCCTCCTCCTCCTCCACCTCCTCCTACCCCCAAGATGGCCCCAGGAGGTTTTGAGAAGTCTCGTATGACAAATCGCGGGGACATCGACGAAACCGCCGTGGCATGTGGACATCCGTTTAAGTACTAGAAACCCGTTCCCGCTGTTTTCTGCGCCCCCTTCGACACGCATCCAAGGCGGCTTTGTGAACCTCGCACTCTCGCCTCAATTCGAGCTCATGTCTTATGCGGGTACGCACAGCCCTCAGTGGAGGCCTCTCCGAAGCAGCCCACTCATCTGCCGCTTCTTGTCAAAACGGTGGCCAGGAGGAGGCGCCACTCCGTCGTCTGCAAATCCTGCCGCTATTCCTGCTACCACTGCAACTGTCGCTGCTCGCCCCCCCCTCGCTGTCGGAGGGTCCCGCCTTGCAGAACACGCCGCGATCTGGCTGAAGAAGGCCAGGAGGACAAGGAGGAGCACAAGGAGACGGACGAGGAGAAGGACGAGGACGAGGACGAGGAAGACGAGGAGGAGAAGAAGGACGAGGAGCAGGACGAGGAGGAGGAGGAGGAGGAGGAGGAGGTCGAGGAGGAGGAGGAGGAGGAGGAGGAGGAGACGGAGGAGGAGGAGGAGGAGGAGGAGGAGGAGGAGGACGAGGAGGAGACGGAGGAGCACGAGGAGGAGGACGAGGAGGAGAACGAGGAGTTGGAGGACGAAGGGGAGGAGGAGAAGGAGGAGGAGGAGGACGAAGAGGAGGAGGAGGACGAGCAGGACGAGGAGGAGGACGAGGAGGACGAGGAGGAGGCGCCAGGCCGCAGGCGCGGAGGACGAGGAGGAGGAGGAGGAAAAGCATGCGGAAGGGGACGGCCCCGGCCCGCCTGCCGCTGTCTCCTCTGGATGGCGCCGCACAGCAGGTTGAGACCCGTCCTGTCGCTGGCTCGCTCGATGCGGTGGCGATGGTGCGCGCGGAGGGGGCGGCGAGGGGCCCAAGGCCCCCCCGCGCGGTGAAAAGAAACACGACGGGAGGGGTTTCGCCAGGTCTCGGCCCCAGACCGTCACGGACCGACTCGGGATGAAAAGCCGAGTGCCCGGGAATGGGCCCCGACCTCAGGCGGTCGGGTCACGAAAGAATCATGACGTCGGGGGTCTGGGGGGAAGAAGAGGGAGGGGGGCGGAAAGAGCGGACCACGTGAAACTTAGGGGGGAGCAGGGGAGGAGATGGGGGGCAGAGAGGGGAGGGGAGGGGAGGGGGAGGGGGTTGGGAATGCAGGGGAGATGGGGAAGGTGGCGGGCGGAAAGAATGGAACGGGGTAGGGTGGAAAGTTGGGCGGAGGGGGGAAAGAAAGAGGAGAATGAGATGAAGGAGGGTGAGACGGGAGGAGGGAGGAGGGTGATGCGGAAGTGGAGGATATAAGAGGAAGAGAAAGTGGAGGGGGAGGAAGAGGAGGAGGAGAAGGAGGACAAGGAGGAGGAGGAGGAGGAGGAGGAGGAGGAGGAAATGGAGCAGCGCAGGGTAGGAGGGGGTAGGATGGTCGAGGGATGAGGCACGGGGTGGAAGGGAAGAAAGTGTGTGAAGAAGGGTGGGTGAGGCGGGGGGGCGACGGGGGGCAGGGGAGAGACAAGGGAGAGTCGAGAAGGGGGGGGGGGGGCTGGGGCTGGGAGCCGAGGAGGAAAGGCAGCGATGAGAGCAGGAGCGGATGGGGAGACGACGAGTGGAGGACAGAAGGCGGCGAGGGAAAACATGAGCCAGGGCAAGTCGATGAGGAGGGGACCGAGGAGACGGGAAGCAACGGGGAACGGGGCGGAGAGGTGGGCAGGAAATGAGGATAGGCCCACGATCTCCGCCTC
>CAUYUJ010017205.1:382070-459570 GCA_963575745.1 Prorocentrum cordatum
TCCTCCTCCTCCTCCTCCTCCTCCTCCTCATCATCATCATCATCATCCTCATTATCCTCACGTGCTTCCCGACCATCCTGTGCTGCTGGGTCCTCGTTTTGAACCGAGAATCCCCGCGTCTTGTCTTCCTCCTCCTTCTCCCGCTCCTCGCTCATCCAACCCTTGGCCTTGCCTCGGCCCTCACTTTAACACACCCACCCCGCGCGCTTCCTGGCCGTGGCCCCAAACGGAGCTCCACCGAAGGCCCGAAGGACATGGTTCGCATGCCGCCCCTCCCCCCCCACTTTCACTTTGGCACACCTCTCACACGCTTCGTGGCTCCATAGGGAGCTCCACCGAAGGTCCGAATGGCATGATTCGCTTCCCGCCCCACCTCCACATTGGCACCCCCCCCACACGTTTCGTGGCCCCAAGGGGAGCTCCGCCGAAGGCCCGGGTGGCAAGGTTCGCATGCCGCCCCCCCCCCTCCACTTTGGCCCCCAACCACACACACGTTTCGTGGCCCCAAAGGGAGCTCCACCGAAAGCCCCAGTGGCATGGCTCGCATGCCGCCCCACCCCCTCAACTTTGGCCCCCCCCCCACACACACACACTCACACACACACACACACTCACACACACGTTTCATGGCTCCAACGGGAGCTCCACCGAAGGCCTGGATGACATGGTTCGCATGCCGCCCCCCCCCCCCAAAAAAATAAAAAAAACTGTGGCACACCCCTCACACGCTTCGTGGCTCCATAGGGAGCTCCACCGAAGGCCCCAATGGCATGGTTCGCATGCCGCCCCCCCCACCACTTTGGCACACCCCGCACACGAAACGCTATAATGGGTGACGGAAACGCATGCGAACACCGCCACTGGGGCCTTCTGTGGAGCTCTGTGGGGCCGCAAAACGACGTACTGGGTATACTGGGGCCTCCGGTGAAGCTATGGGGCCACGAGGCGCTGCACTGGGTGGGGGAAGCGCATGCGAAGACTGCCACAGGGGCCTCCGTTGGAGCTCCCTAGGGGGCCACGAAACATTGAACTAGGGGGGGAAGCGCATGCGGACAAGTCAAGTGGGGCTTTCGGTGGAGCTGCCTATGGGGCAACGAAGCGTTCTACTGGGTGGAGAAGATGTATGCGAACACCGTCACTGGGCCCTCCGCTGGAGCTCCTTTATGGGGCCACGAAACGCTGTACTGGGTGAGTGAACCGCATGCGAACACAGCTACTGGGGCCTTCTGTGGAGCTCCCTTTGGGGCCACGAAACGTGTGAGGGGTGTGCCAAAGTGGAGGGGGGGACAGCATGCGAACCATGCCACTGGAGCCTTCGGGGGGGCTCCCTATGGGGCCGCGAGGCGTGTAGGGGGGTGTGCCAAAATGCAGGGGGGGCGGCATGCGAACCATGCCACTGGGGCTTTCAAAAGAAGCTCCTTGTGGGGCTGCGTTTCGTGTGAGTGGTGTGCCAAAGTAGACGGGGGGCGGCATGCGGACCATGCCACTGGGGCTTTCGGTGGAGCTCCCCATGGGGCCACGAAGCGTGTGAGTGGTGTACGAAAGTTGAAGGGGGACGGCATATCAACTATGCAATGTGGCCTCCGCTGGAGCTCCCTACTGGGCTACGGAAGTTCGTTCCATGGAGAGCTCCCCCGAAGGCCCCAGTTGCGTTGTTCGCATGCGTCTCCCCCACCCAGTACATCCTTTCGTGGCCCCATAGAGAGCTCAACCGAAGGCCCCAGTAGCGGTGTTCGCATGCGTTTCCTCCACCCAGTGCAGCGCTTCGTGGCCCCCTAGGGAGCTCCAGCGAAGGCCCCTGTGGCAGTCTTCGCATGCGCTTCCCCCACCCACTAGAGCGTTTCGTGGCTCCATATCGAGCCCCACCGAAAGCCCCAGTGGCGGTGCCCGCATGCGTTTCCCTTACCCAGTACAGCGCCTCTCGGCCGCATGGGGAGCTCCACTGAAGGCCCCAGTGGCGGCCCCGCCCCATTGCGGCGCACCCCTCGCACGTTTCCCGGCCCACGGTCCGTTACTGGGCTCCGCCTAGAAAGCCTCAGTAACACCACCCACATGGCGGCCCCGCCCAATATCGGCACACCCTTCGCATGCTTCATGGCCTCATGAAGAGCTCCCCCGGAGGCGCTACCCGCAACGACGGTACTCACAACTGCATATGGTTGGGTCCTTCGCCAGAATAATGTCTTATCCTCCTCCTTCTATTCCTCCTCCTCCTCCTCCTCCTCCTCCTCCTCCTCCTTGTCCTCCTCGCATCTCCGCTATGGCACCTTCTGCGTGCTTGCCCTCCCACCTCCCCCCTGGCCCCCCGCCGCCGCTTGCCGTGCCTCCCCCCTTGCCCCGCCCGTCTCCCATGCCAGCGCCCAGAGGAATCAAGGATGTGCAGGAGACTGTCAGAGCGAGAGGTGTGCGAACGGTCTCTTCTCATATCTCTGCGCGCGCGGCTGCAACGGAGCCTCGACCTGGGGGCGGGCGCGCTGGTTGGGCGCGCTGATCGGAAGCGCTCGCCGAGCGCGCTCGTCGGGCGCGCCAATCGGGCGCGCTGGAACGGATGGCGATAACCCCTCGCTCTTATCCGCAACTGGGGGGGCCTGCGTGCAAGCAAACAGCATGTAAGGCCCCCTGCACCTCTGCAGGGGGCCCGCTGCAGCCGGCATTTCCGATGCGGACCTGGCCGCGGCGGCGAGGATCCTCAAGGCGCAACAAACCTTGACTCCCACACCCCTCCCATCCCCTCCACTCCCCTCCCCTCCTCTTCCCTCCCGTCCACTCTTCTCCCCTCCCCCTCGCCGCTCCCGCCCGCTTTCCCCTTCCTCCACCCCCCTCCCCTTGCTTCCCCCTTCTCCCCCCCTGCTCCCCCCCCCTCCTTGTCCTCGCCCACCCCACCCCGTCCCGCCCCCGCCGCCCCCATTCCCAGCGTAGCGAGGAGGCATGTGACGGATCGAAAAATCACGACGGGAGCGACCCGACCTTTCTGCAACATTTCTCTAACCCGGATAGATATGTGATGGTCCCTGGGCCCGACACCTGGCGAAACGCCCGGCGCGAAAGCAGCGCCCGCATCTCAGGGCGCGATCCCTGCCCCGCCCCGCCCCCGCCCGCCCCCCCCCCCGAGCTTCCTCCTTCGCTGGCTGGCCCAGGTCTGCTCCCTCCACAAGCTGAGGAGGTCCTTCGACACGGCCAGCCTGAGCGCCAGCGCGGTGGGCGCGCGGGGGCTCGAGGACACAGTGGGCACACACGATAAGAAATCTTGCAATAAGACATCTAGGGTTTGGTCGGGCATGTCCCCCTACAGGAGGATTTTGAAAGACAAATTCGCCGGCCCAAGGGGCCAGAGGCGGGCAAAGATCTCGGGCTACTGGTAAACAATATTTCTGGTTCCTGCGCGCGGGGCGGCTCCTGGGGTCCCCGGACGACAAGTACCCCGGGCGGTCCGACCCAGAGATGTTTTTTCCTTCTGGACGCGGCTCTCAGGCGCCCCAGAGCGCTCCTAGAGGGCCCCAAGAGTCCCCAAGACGGACCAAGAGGGCTCCGAGTCGCCGACCGATCGGTCCAAGACGCCCAAGATAGCCTCCAGACGGCCGCAGACGCCCCCAAGACGCCCAAAGAGGCCTCGAAGAAGCGTCTCAAGAGGGCCCCAGGAGGCAAAAACCAAGGATCCCCCCTTGGTTTTTGCAAGATTGTGGCGTTCTCATCTGCTCGGCTTCCCGACGCTCAAAGACGGCCCAAGAGGCCCCAAATATCGCCCCAAGACGGCCCAAAAGGACTCCAAGAGAGCCCCAATAAGGGCCCAAGAGGGCCCCAAGACGGCCCAAGAGGGCCCTAAAACGGCCCCAGAGGCGCCCAAGATCGCCCAAAAGGACCCCAAGACGGCCCCAAGAGGGGCCCCAGAAGGGGAACACGAACCGCCAAGTCGAGCCTTCCGCCCCAGCAGGCCCTGAGGCCTCAAGAGGCCCCGAGAGAGCTCAGGAGGCCCCCGGGAGGCCCCACGAGGCCCCCAAGAGGCCCAGAAAGAGGCGCCAAGAGGCCCCCCAACGGCCCCCACGAGGCTCCAAGAGGCCACGAACGCGCAGGCACACGCCTGCGATGACACAATATGGGCCGGCGGAATGAGCGAAGCGCTTCAATATCGAGTTGTCGAAACATGGTCAAACGTGGCCAGACACAGTGGAAACATGGTACCACAGCTGTGTTTGGACTCTGTTTGAGCGTCCCTCGTGTAGAGGAGGGATGTACCCGACTTGAACCTGGGGGCACGACTGCGGTCGACTTCTGAACTCTCGGGGGTGCCCCCCCCCCCAGAGGACTCCGTGGGGCCCCCAGGAGGGGGCCCCCCCGGGAGGCGAGGGCCTTCCGCGGGGCACGTGCGGGGCACGCGCGGGCACGTGCCTGCCTGCTCTATGCCTGCTCCACAGGAGCTCGAGTGCTTCCCATCCTCCCCGCCCCGCCCGCCCCGTCCTCGTCCGTCGCCCGCTCCCCCATCGTCCTCGTCGTCCGCCCCTCTCCCAGGCACCTCTTCGGCATCCTCGTCCCGTGCACTCCCTCTCATCATCGTGCCCCTCTTCCTTCTCCTCCACGTCTTCCCCACCTCCCGCCCGTTCCTTCCCCTCCTCCTTCTTTCCCCGCTCCGCGTGCTCGTCCTTTTCCCCTGCCCCCCCCATTGTCCTCCTCATCAGACGCCTCGCCATCTGACGCCTCGCCATCTGAAGGTGATAACTTCTCGAGTCTGGTCACGAATGGGTCCAGCGCGCTCGCGCGCGCTCTGGGCTGGCCCACGTGCAAGTTTCGCAGGGGAGTCAGGTGAGAGGTGAGAGGTGAGGCTGTTCGAGCTAGGACTCAACAAATTCCGTTCGTCTTGATTGGCTGTGCGGTGAGCTCCGTGTGAACTTGCGCACTGTTTCTCTGTGATCTTGAGTGGCCCAGTTCTCTTGGTGCCTGAACCCTCGGTGCTGGCGGAAGCGATGACGCATCCCGTGCCGAGCGGGTCGTGGGTGAGCAGCTAAGCATCAGGCTGCACGGCACTGGAGGCTCTGAAGTAGCCGCGAGTTGCAACCCCGACGAGGAGCACACATCGCGGTCGACGACGTGGTCGGTTGACCACCCGGAGGGCCATGTCGGCAACCACATCTCCCCCCTCCTCCTCCTCCACGCCCCATCCCCAAACAAACGGGTGTGCCTGTTTGACCCGGGACGGCCTACTGTAGAAGAGCTAGAAGAAGACATCGACAAATGTGAAAAATAATGATACGAAGCAGAATGATGTCCATAACGATACGACTAAGCATACACTCCAGAAGCACAAACTGTTGGCGGTCCGCGCAGATTTCGAAGATTGGCAGAAGGCCTTTAGCAAAACGCCCTTCAGTGAAAGCTGCAAGCGGGTATCCCACGTGCGCACGGCAGCGCCTTCCGCCTGGACCGACGTCCAAAGACAACCGAATATGCATCTCGCGAGACGCACGTCGATCGGCGACACTGGCTAGGGAATGCACCGCTACGAACGCCAATGCCCATTGAGCTGGTGCAGATTTCCTGTCGGCTATCTGCCCTGACCTTCCAGAGTGCTAAAAAATAGCCCTCCAGACCTATAGACCTATCTGGGCTGTCTAGAACCTCGACAGGAATTAAGATATCGAGGTCCTGGTGCTATTTTTTGACCCTCCTGGAAGGTCAGGGTGTGTGGGCGCCCTCGCCACGCCGGCTTCCCCTCCCCCCGCCGCCGCCCCGCTGCTGCGGGCCTCCTCCGCCCCCGGCGCCACCCCGCCGCCGCCCGGGCCCCACTCTGCGCGGGCCCGGCTTCCGCCTCCCTCTCGCAGGCCGCCGCGCGCCTCCTCCTGCCCCCCTCGCACCTCGCGGCTCCATTCGCGCTCGCATGTCCTACCCTGAGATCCGACGCAGCGACAAAAATCACAGCATCGTGAACCTCCGCGCCCGCAGCGCCGAACCCATCTTTCTGGTCATGTTTCGAGCTGGATTCATCTGGGAGGGTCCCCGGGTCCCGAAAAAGGACGAAAACGCCCAGCTCGAAAAAAATCCGTCGCCAGGATCTCAGGGCCTCAGGGTATACCAACGCCTAAATCCGCCGGCGCACTCCCTCTGCCCAGTCGCCGACGCAAGACATGTGCCCAAAGGTCCGATGTCGTGATGGTTTCAATACGGGGTCCCCCGAAGTCTCGACCCACTCCCCGGGACCAGTTCTTCATCCTGACTCGTTTTTTGACGGTCCCGAGGCCCTGCAAGGGCCCCCGGAGGCCGAAAATAGCGAACAACCTCCGTCTTGATTTTGTCCATGCGTTGGATCTCTGGGTGGGCGTCCTCTCCGTGCCCGCCTCGCGGCTGGGCGCTGGGCCGCCCCTCTCCCCGGCGCGCGGAGCGCGCCATGGGGCGTCGCACGAGGCGCCCCCGGGGGCGGCCCAGCCGCTCTAAGACATCCGCCCGCACGTTGTTAATATATATATATATATATATTATGTATATATATATATATATATATATATATGTATGCGTATATGCGTGTGTGTATACATATATATATATAGATTATCATACGCACCTCTCCGAGGGAGTAGAGCTCAGAGGCGATTAATGCGTACGCGGGGCGCCACGTCCGCGATTGTTCTGGCCGTTTCGCTAGGGACATCCTCGAAATTCGGAAAGTCGGTGGCATCCCTCACGCAGATCGTGACGTCAGGGTCCAAAAACACATGGGAACTTCAACATTTTAACATAACACCTTCCAACAACACATGGTAATTTCAATAAATTTGACCCCGATTCTCAGACAATGGCGGTTTCGCCTGAAACATCCTCCCAAAATCGAACCCCGACGTACCCTCTGGTACCCCAGACCCCGCCTCGGAGCGTCCTGGGGGTCTCCTGAAACCTCCTGGGGCCTCCTGGGGCCTCCTGCGGCCTCCTGGAGCCTCTTGGGGTCTCCTGAAGCCTCCTGGGGTCTCCTGGGGCCTCCTGAGGCCGCCTGGAGCCTCCTGGGGCCTCCTGGGGCCTCAGAACTACACGCGCACACAGATATACAAATCACGCCCAACACATCACACACTAGACAAACATAACACACACACACACACCTACAACGCACAAAAAGCACGCACAACACAGAACACACATCACACACACACACACACACACACACACTCTCACACACAACACTCACAATCCTGGGGCCTCCTGGAGCCTCTTCTGGTATCCAAGTCGGGCCTCCTGAGGCTTCCTGGGGGGCCCTGGTACACACATCGCAAGGTGTGGCAACCCCACTTGCGCTCGAGTGCGACTTCGCTGTTGCATGTCACTCCTGCTTCAAACGCCCCTTCAGTTTTTTGTATGAGCCTGGGTACACACGTGCCACTTGCACATACATATATATATATATATATACATATGATCATATGTGCATATATACATATGTATGCATACACACATACATTTTCATATATATATATATATATATATATATATATACATACATAACAGACGTATATACACATATAAATATGATACATAAATGTGTGTATATATACATATCTATAAACAGATATTCAAATCAATCCGTAGGAACCTTGGCGGGTTTCCGTGGACCCCCGGTTCCCCCAGCTCCTCGGGGGACCCGAAAACCGAAAGGGCACCCGAAGGCCCCCCGAGGGCCCCCCCAAACGGCGCCAACACAGTCCTGAAGAGCCCTCACGCGGCCCACGGGGGCCCCCAGACTATCCAACACGGCCCTCGGGCGGCCCAGGCTGCGCTCCTGACGGCCACCACGGCCCCAAGAGGGCCCCAGGAGACCCCAGAGAGGGCCCCAGGGGACCCCCGAGAGGGCCCCATCCAGCTAAACTCGCCACACTCCCGTCGGAAAACGGACGTTTTCAGACCACTTGCTTCTTGGGGCTCATGGCGGCCCCGGGACAGCCCACGAAGATCCCAAGACGGCCCCAGAGGACCCTGGAGGGGCCCCAGAGGGGCCCAACACGACCCAAGATGGACCCAGGACGGCCCAAGAGGCGTCCCACATGGCCGAAAACGGCCTCAAGACGGTCCGACAAGCGTCCTGCAAGGCCCCGGAGGGCCCCAGGACCCCCCCCCCAGGAGTTCCCAACGGGTTTCCTACACGGCCACCCGCAGCAGGGGAACGCCATTCGATCAATCCTCGCGAGATCTACGGCGGTCTCTGACTGCGTCGCGCACCCCAGAACGCACCGCCAAAGCACGATCCCCTCAACTCAGTGGATTAAACCCACGGGTCCACACTCGTATATTCCTAGTCTTATATTTTTTCCCAACCCTCCTTGGTTGGGTATTCGTTTTGAATAGAGCAGTGTGGTCGCGTCCCTTCTCCCGCCTCCCGCCTCTTCCTGTCTTGCCCGCGGGGGGCTGCGATCTGTGAAACTGTCGCCACTTTCGAGGCCTGCTGGGGGGCCCAGCACAGTGAGGGCCACGGGCGGACCCAAATTAGACCTCGCCATCCCTGGGGGGCTGCGATCTGTGAAACTGTCGCCATTTTCGAGGCCTGCTGGGGGGCCCAGCACAGTGAGGGCCACGGGCGGATCCAAATTAGACCTCGCCATCCCTGGGGGGCTGCGATCTGTGAAACTGTCGCCACTTTCGAGGCCTGCTGGGGGGCCCAGCACAGTGAGGGCCACGGCGGACCCAAATGAGACCTCGCCATCCCTGGGGGGCTGCGATCTGTGAAACTGTCGCCACTTTCGAGGCCTGCTGGGGGGCCCAGCACAGTGAGGGCCACGCGCGGATTCAAATTAGACCTCGCCATTCCTGGGGGGCTGCGATCTGTGAAACTGTCGCCACTTTCGAGGCCTGCTGGGGGGCCCAGCACAGTGGGACCTCGACCCAAGAGGCCTTGCGGATTCCTCGCTGGGGGGCTGCGATCTGTGAAACTGTCGCCACTTTCGAGGCCTGCTGGGGGGCCCAGCACAGTGACGCCACGGGCGGACCCAAATTAGACCTCGCCATCCCTGGGGGGCTGCGATCTGTGAAACTGTCGCCACTTTCGAGGCCTGCTGGGGGGCCCAGCACAGTGACGCCACGCGCGGATTCAAATTAGACTTCGCCATTCCTGGGGGGCTGCGATCTGTGAAACTGTCGCCACTTTCGAGGCCTGCTGGGGGGCCCAGCACAGTGACGCCACGGGCGGACCCAAATTAGACCTCGCCATCCCTGGGGGGCTGCGATCTGTGAAACTGTCGCCACTTTCGAGGCCTGCTGGGGGGCCCAGCACAGTGACGCCACGGGCGGACCCAAATTAGACCTCGCCATCCCTGGGGGGCTGCGATCTGTGAAACTGTCGCCACTTTCGAGGCCTGCTGGGGGGCCCAGCACAGTGACGCCACGGGCGGACCCAAATTAGACCTCGCCATCCCTGGGGGGCTGCGATCTGTGAAACTGTCGCCACTTTCGAGGCCTGCTGGGGGGCCCAGCACAGTGACGCCACGGGCGGACCCAAATTAGACCTCGCCATCCCTGGGGGGCTGCGATCTGTGAAACTGTCGCCACTTTCGAGGCCTGCTGGGGGGCCCAGCACAGTGACGCCACGGGCGGACCCAAATTAGACCTCGCCATCCCTGGGGGGCTGCGATCTGAGATCCCCGCTTTCGCAGTGGTTAGGCTTGCTCAGGGATTGTAACTAATCAGCTTTATCTAGTCCTTGTCCTGAAGCCAGTTTCCTGCGAGTCTCCCGAATTCCGTCTGCAGACATATGTCACCCTCGCTCCGTCATCGCCCCCCTTATAAAGTGTGCTAAACTATTTGCGCCCCGCGTTTGCGCAGGGGTTGGGTACGTCGCCAGGGTAATATTACCCGACCCCCCCCCTAAACCGGACCCCCCCCCAGGACACCCCAGACGGCCGTGCCCTCCACCCAATGAACGCCCTGGACGCCCTTTCGGAGTCCCAGCGGCCTTCTGGGCAGTTGGACGCCCTTGCCGATCGGAGCCCACGGGCCCAAAACGGGCCCCAAGACGGCCCATCAGCGCTCAAATAGGACCCAATATGGTTTCAAGACGGCCCACGAGGCCCCCAAGACGGTCCAAGAGGCCCCAAAAGGGACCCCCAAGAACCAAAAATCGTCCTATTCCCTGAGGAAACGTTCGCTTTTGAAGATATTAGCTTTTTCCGCTTTCGCAGCGTCCACGGCATCTCCAGAGTCTCTCAAGATCGCCCCAGGACGGCCTCCGAGGCTTTTATAAGCGGCCCAAGGCGGCCGAAAAGAGCTCCAAGACCGATCAAGAGAAGCCCAAGGCGGCCCAAGAGGGGCCCCAGAGGGCCCCGAGAACTCCCAAGAGAGCCCCAAGAGAGCCACAGGAAGCCCCCAAGAGTGTCCCAAGAGGGCCCCCGAAAAGCACCTGGCTGGCCTGGCCTCCCAGACCGGCCGAAAGAGGGTTCCGGGACGGCCCAAGAGGGCTCCAAGACGGCCCAAACCGGAGAGTCACCAGGAGCTCAAACGCGAGCCCACACCGTTCCAATATAGCTTCCAGCAGTTCTTACACTCCACGATGCCGTAGTTCGCAGGACGGTGGTTCGAAAGGACTTCAGAAGGCCCACAAGCGTCCAGGACCCCTCCAGGGTGCACTCGTTGCGCCCCCGCAGGCCCGCCTATCCTTCCCGTACCACCATCGCCCTTGGCATCTTTCTCACTCTGACTGTGTCCTTCTCCTCTCCTTTCTCTTTCCCGTCCCCCTTTGCTGCCGTCTTTGTCGACCTCCACGTCCTTGGCATCGGATGCCCATCCTCATTCGCCTGCTCCTTCCTCTGTACCTTCTCCCCGTTTCTCCCCCCTCTTCCCCCCTTCCGCCCCTTGAGCCCCCCCTCCGCTTCCTTCCCGTTCCCCGTTCGTAGACAGATGCCATCGCAACTGTTTGATGCTTCGTCGTGTGCCAACACATACGCGCGTGAAACATGAGCCCACGAACCCCGAAAGGAATATAGAAATGTAAGGCATGGCAACGCTTCAAAGGCACATGATTGGGCGACGGGAACATGCAATGCTGAATGTGTCGATCTTGATGTACTGTGCCGAGGGTTTTGCTGTGCTGCGTCGTGCTGAACTGCGATGTGCCATGCCGCGATCGTGCTCTATATAACGTTGTGGACCGAGTCCTCTCTGGCATCCGAGTCCTGACCGAACTGATCTGGATCTTAAACTCGAGCTGCCTGAGCAGATGGTAGCTGACCCAGAACTAATCGACAGAGGGGGCATGCCAGGAGGACGCGCCACGGAACGTCCCAAGGGACGCGCCAGGCGACGTGCCAGGGGACGTGCCATGGGCACGTACCGCGGGACGTGCCGAGGGAACGCGCTACGGAACGTGCCAATGGACGTGCACCTCGCGACGTGCCAGGTGGACTCGCCACGGGATGCTCCGCGGAACGTGCCAGGCAACATGCCAGGCTGCAATGCTAAGGGTATCGATATTGATGTACCGTGCCAAGGGCTGTGCTGTGCCTGGGCGACTTGGACACATGAAAACACGCGTTTCGCTCAAAACGGTCGCAGCACATCCTCATGCTAGACATCCGCCTGGGCAACCTGGACGCGTGCAAACAAGCGTCTCGATCGAGACTTCCTCGACACATCCTCATGCTAGACATCCGCCTGGGCGACCTGGACACGTGAAAACAAGCCTCTGGTTCGAGACATCCTCAACAAATCCTCATGCTAGACATCCGCCTGGGCGACGAGGACAAATGAACACAAGACCTGGGCACGTGAAAACAAGCATTTCACTTGAGAGATCCTCTGAATTCAGGTCCCCAAGAGAGGTTAATTCATAACGCAAGACAAGCGTTTCGCTCGAGACATCCTCAACACATTCTGAAACAAACAAGCGTTTCGCTCGAGACATTCTCAAACATAATTTCGCCGGTCTTACGCGACCTCGTTATTTATCACAAAATAATTCTGCCGGTCCTACAGCCGTCAGAACCGGAGGTAAACACACTAAAAGAGAGCCCTGGGCGCAAGCCCTTTCCAGGAAAAATCACCCTTCCCTCCCCACTTTTGCGCACAGGCGTGCAAGCCCATATCGGGCGAACGCAGTGTCAGCAAGGTCCAAGGATAACAGAAAAATGACCCAGTCGCACGTCCAGACCTTGACGCCCCCTCTGTGAAACCCGCGATGACTTATTCCCAACCCTCCTTGGTTGGGTATTCGTTTTGAATAGAGAAGTGTGGTCGCGTCCCTTCTCCCGCCTCCCGCCTCTTCCTGTCTTGCCCGCGGGGGGCTGCGATCTGTGAAACTGTCGCCACTTTCGAGGCCTGCTGGGGGGCCCAGCACAGTGAGGGCCAGGGGCGGACCCAAATTAAACCTCGCCGTCCCTGGGGGGCTGCGATTTGCGAAACTGTCGCCATTTTCGAGGCCTGCTGGGGGGCCCAGCACAGTGAGGGCCACGGGCGGACCCAAATTAGACCTCGCCATCCCTGGGGGGCTGCTGCGATCTGTGAAACTGTCGCCACTTTCGAAGCCTGCTGGGAGGCCCAGCGCAGTGAGGGCCAAGGGCGGACCCAAATTAGACCTCGCCATCCCTGGGGGGCCGCGATCTGCGAAACTGTCGCCATTTTCGAGGCTTGCTGGGGGGGCCCAGCACAGTGAGGGCCACGGGCGGACCCAAATTAGACCTCGCCGTACCTGGGGGGCTGCGATCTGCGAAACTGTCGCCACGTTCGAGGCCTGCTGGGGGGCCCAGCACAGTGAGGGCCACGGGCGGACCCAAATTAGACCTCGCCATCCTTGGGGGGCTGCGATCTGGAAACTGTCGCCACCTTCGGGGCCTGTTGGGGGGCCCGGCACAGTGAGGGCCACGCGCGGATTCAAATTAGACCTCGCCATCCCTGGGGGGCCGCGATCTGCGAAACTGTCGCCACTTTCGAGGCCGGCCTGCTGGGGGGCCCAGCACAGTGAGGGCCACGCGCGGATTCAAATTAGACCTCGCCATCCCTGGGGGGCTGCGATCTGCGAAACTGTCGCCACTTTCGAGGCCTGCTGGGGGGCCCAGCACAGTGAGGGCCAGGGGTGGACCCAAATTAAACCTCGCCATCCCAGGGGGGCTGCGATCTGTGAAACTGTCGCCATTTTCGAGGCCTGCTGGGGGGCCCAGCACAGTGAGGGCCACGCGCAGATTCAAATTACACCTCGCCGTCCCTGGGGGGCTGCGATCTGCGAAACTGTCGCCATTTTCGAGGCCTGCTGGGGGGCCCAGCAAAGTGAGGGCCACGCGCGGATTCAAATTAGAAACTGCCGCCACTTTCGAAGCTTGCTGGGGGGCCCAGCACAGTGAGGGCCACGGGCAGATTCAAATGAGACCTCGCCATCCCTGCGGGGCTGCGATCTGTGAACCTGTCGCCACTTTCGAAGCCTGCTGTGATCCCCGTTTTCGAAGTGGCTAGGAGTGCTCAGGAATTGTAAATCATCAGCTTTATCAAGCCCTTTTCCTGTAGCCAGTGTCCTGCGAGTCTCCCGAATTCCGTCTGCAGACATATGTAACCCTCGCTCCGTCATCGCCCCCTTATAAAGTATCCTAAACTATTTGCGCCCCGCTTTTGCGCAGGGGTTGGGTACGTCGCCAGGGTAATTGTTTTTTTCCGAAAAAAAAGTTGCAAGAAGGCGCATGGCGCGAACCGCCAATGCAGTCTTGTATACACTTTTCATTGGCAACATGAGAGCGCAGCGGCTGTGATGATGCATCGGGCAAGTGTGTAAAGAGATCAAACACACCTTGGCTATACAAAGGTGAGGGGATCAGAGAAGACAGCCTACCGCTGGTGGGCAGACTGCTTCTGAGCATGGCCAGAACCTTCAATGTCAAGCAATTGTTGATCAGTGAGAGGCGTGAGTTCACACATCCGTGCTGTGCAGCGCGGCGCGCGATGACCGAGGTGCTCAATGGCAGCAGCACGGGAAGCAAATTGCTTCAAGCAGACTGGGCATTGCGAGCCTGCGACATACTGGCGTGCCGGGGTCCGATACCCATGCATCTTGTAGGCATGGGTCATCAAACCTTTATGGGTGGAGCAGCACCGACGCCGCTCGGGAGGGCAGTCGGGGCAGACCCAAGGAGCTTCAGCAGGCACGGGGTCTGTATGGACATTGATGTAAGTGGGCACGCAAACTCGCGGATGGAGGCGCGTGCAATCAGGCATCATGTCATGCAAAGCCCGCTTCAATTGAGAAGGCTCGGCAAAAAGGGCGAGCCAAGGGCCAGGCTCGGTGCATGGGTCTGGCATGCCGTGCAGGGCAGGGGCAGCCTGCCACGCCCATCTCAGATCGTCGGCCAGAGCTGCCGAAACATTCGTGCCCGGCTGCAGCCGGAGCGCACGTAAAATAGCGGGGCCACGCGCGTAAGTGGTAGCAGCAGCCACTAATCGCTTCTGCAAGAGGATCAGGTCCGTGGGCAACACGTGCAACTCCCTTAGCACCTCCCGGTCCGAGCCGTGTCCGGACCGCTTGAACCGGCAGCGGTTGGCCACCTGACGAAGCACGCGCATGCGAGCGCTGTGAAGATGCCGAACGGCGTCGGGAGAAGGGTTCAGCCATGTCTCGGTGCCGAACCACAGCTTCGAGAAGCAGAGCGAATCTGCGAGGGAGAGCCTCGTGCGCAGATCTATGTCGTAGTTGCCGTAGACGCGGTGCGCCAGAGGGTAATAGGCCTGCAAACAGGAAGTGGCCTTAGCACGCGCATCGGCGACGTAGGAGCCGTTCGCTGTGCGGACTGTGCCCACGTGCTTGTAGCGGTTCGTCACAACCACTGCTCGGGAGGCGTCCGGCGTGCGCAGCATGTGACGCTTGAGCTCGGGGTCATACAGGGAGGAGCGCACTCGGCGAGATTCTTTGCCTACCAGGTGCAAGGAGACTTCCGTTTTGCCCTCCTTCAGGTTGCACTGGAGGCCGCACTCGGCGAATGCGTCGATGACGATCTCCAGCAGCATGCTGGCCTGCATGGAGGCCAGAGCAGGGCTGGCACACATCAACATGAAGAGGACGTCATCCACGAATGTGATGTCGAAGAAGTCCGCAGAAACGCCCGGGTAGGGCGCAGCGGTCGGACTCGCTGGGAGGACTTCAGGAGAGATGCGCCAAGGGCACTGGCCTGCAGCAGCTTCGACGAGAAGTACGAGACCAGCATCGCGAGCCCGCTGTCGGACCTTCTTCAGAGCATACTCGTAAATCACGTTGAAAATTAAAGCCCCAATCTTGCAACCCTGCCTCGCGCCCTTGGCGGTGCGAACGACCATGGCGTCCGGTTTCATCACGCCCTTCTGCACGGTGAGCCACGTGTTCGTGTGCATGTCGGCGACCAGGGCAGCCGCGTCAGCAGGAACACCGGCGGCGCGCAGAAGATTACCATGCGTCTGGATAAATTCGGTCACCTGCTCCTGCACGGCCATGGGGAAGTCCGCACCACTCAGCGCGGCACGAACACGATCAGGGTCGTCAGTAGGTTGAACCATCGCCAACTCTCGACAAATCGTGTCAAAGGCAGCGGTCAGGTCGACGAAGAGACGGACGAAGCATTGCCGACGGGAGCGGCACATGTCGGCGTGCAGCTCGGCAGTGAGCCCGGCGGCAGCGGTCCCGCGGCCTGCGATGGCACCGCACTGCGTGTCGGCGACGGCGCGGGGGTAGTGAGGTTCTATTGCGTCCTTCAGCGTGGCCCCGTGCACCTTGCCCGCGTGGGTCTGGATGAGGAGACCGCGACTGTTCGCAGTGTCGGTGCGCTCGCCCTTGCGTTTCCACAGATCCTGCATGCGGCCGCCCTTCATGAGAGTGGGGACCTTGCAATGCGCGCGGGTGGAGTTGAGGACAGCCTGCATGAGCAATGCGGCCGGCTCACCGCCTGCCTTCCATACAGCAGGGCCCACACCATCAGGCCCAGTGGCCTTGCGCCCCTTGGAAACCCGAAGGAGGGACTCGACGTAGTCGAGCGACAACGGCGGTGCACGCGGAACGTCAGGTGCAACAGATTCGGCGGAGTCGGCAACCAACAACTCGGAGAACGGGAGGGTGCTGCCAGCGAGGTGCTGGCACCAGTGCTCAGTCCACCGCTGGTCGATGCCCAAGTCGTCGGTCAGAAGGTTGCCACTGGCGTCCTTGACCGCGCGATGAGGTCGGTCGTGGCCAGTGCGTAGGCGACGAGCGAGTGCATGCAGAGCTCCAAAATCATGAACAGCAGCGGCCTGCTCGGCTTCGACGGCGATCGAAGCAGCCCAGAAGTCGAAATCCTGGGAGATAGACTGCTTGACCTGCTTGCGATGTGCACGAATAGCGGCTGTAGCAACAGCTTCGGCACGGCGGAGGCGAGGAAAGGGCTCGCAACCTCGATGATTATACGCAGGACCAGGGACAGGGGCAGGGAGGGCCCGGCATGGGTGAGAACACGTACAGCGTCTCCAAGAAGAAGGCCGCGGAGCCCGTCGTGTAGCGCGGCACCACCACGCCCATAGACACGTGAGCGTCTGCTGCCGGAGCGCCCGGCGAGCGCGGTGAAGCGTGGTCCGCAACGGAGGTGTCGCACTGGCCAGCATCGCTGTAGTTGGAGACGTCCAAGGTCGCCGTGGCTCGTCGGGAGCGGCAGTGACGGAGAAGCTTCGGGATCCGGTGGGCCAGCGAGAATACGAGCAAGACGTTCCCAGAGGTACCGCTGGAAACGAAGCTGGCGCTCAGGGTCGGCTATCAAAGAACGGCTCAGCCGGGCTGAAGCCGGATGGTGGCACTGCTTCCCCCCCCTTGCAGGGCAGGGCACAAGGAACTCGGCGTAAGTGAGCAAGTGGTCGATCGAGTCCTTGCCGCTGAGATGCACGCTGTGGTCGACGCCCGCCTGGACGAAGTGGTCAGCAACGTCCATGGAAGCGGCCACGTAGTCGTTACGACGGCCCTCGTGCTGCACGAGACCTCCGAACCACGTTGGGAGGACCTCGGGTGTGGCCATTGAGGACAGGACCAACACGGCCTCCTCCATGGCTTCCCGCAAACACCTGCCGTTGTTGTTCTCGGCCGTACCGTCTGGAAACGGGATGGCCGAAGACGGGATGGAGCCGAGCGTGGCGTTACCATCGATGGAGAGAAACACCATGCGTGCAGGCGGAATGGCATGCAAGGCGGCCTTGAGGAAGTCCCAGAAGGCCGACCTGTCGGCATCAGAAGCTTGTTGAACTGGTGCGTGGGCGACCACATGTGTGAAAGAACACTGTGAACTATCAAGCCTCACCACCAATAGTCGGGGAGAGATGGCCTGAGGCTGCACACGGGCACCCAGAACGAGGGAGCGCGCCATCCAAGATTCAACTCCGAAGTGTCCCTCTGGCGTGGCGCCAGAAGTGTAGACGACGTACTGGGTTTGCTCCCGGGTGACGTCGCCACCCACACAAGACTCTTGCACGCCAATGTTGTTGTAGCCAGCGGCGGCGAGAGCACCGTCCAGGTACCCCATCTTGCTACTAGTGTTCAGGCCAAGCTTCTTGGCGCGACGAACACCAGCAGGATCCAACGTCTTGACGTTCGCTGAAGCGACCTTGAATGCCAAGAGTGCCCCAGCGTCGTCGTCGCCGCCGTGCTGTCGTGGTGACGTCGGCGGCGGCGTCGGAGTCGGTGTCGTAACGGCGTCGGCGTCGCGCTGTCGTAATGACGTCAGCGGCGGTGTCGGTGTCGTAACGGCGCCGGCGCCGAGCTGTCGTAACGGCGGCGGCGGCGGTATCGATGTCGTAACGGCGTCGTCGTCGCGCTGTCGTGGTGACGTCGGCGACGGCGTCGGAGTCGCGGCGGCGCCGGCGCCAGGGCGCGGCGGCGGCGCGAAGTGGAGCCCCGCGTGAGCGGCCTGGCTCATGGGTCCGCGCTCTGGCCGCGGCTCCGGGAGCGGCGAGGCGCCTGGCGAGTGCGAGGACGCCGGAAGACATCGTCCGGGACCTCCTTGGGAGGCTGTTTGCCATTCTGCCGGACCCGGTGCGAGGGGACAGAGGGCTCGGGCAGCGACGTCGGGAGCGGATGCTTCCCAACGTGGCGGTAGGGCGGGCGGCCCTCCGCAAGGCCCGCAACCTTCTCCTGGTGGGCGTGGTAGTCCTTCGCATGCTGAAAAACCGACTGGAAGCCGGCAAAGAGGTCGTGGACGTGCTTCTCCGCATTCGCGATGTGCGTGGCATGGACGCCGGGGTCGGACTTGAGCGTGCCGATCAGCTGATGCAACTGCGCCTGAATCGACGTCATGAGATCCGTGTTGTCGAGGGGCGAGACCTGGGACTCCAGGGCAGCAACCGCCTCCTTCGCCGAAGCCTCCTCCGCCTCGGCGGTATCGCGGAGGAGCGTGGCAGCAGCCAAGGCCTTGTCGGCCTCCTCGCGCCGCGCCGACGCACGCTGGAGGGCCTGGCGGGCACCATCCAGCTTCGCACCAAGCGGCTTGAGGGCAGAGATCTCGGCCTTCACATCGGAGATCTGCTGCGTGAGTCGCGCATGCTCTGGGTCGGCCGTGTCGTCCTTGTAGATCTCGAGGGCGGCCTCGTAGCGCTTGAGCCTCTTGACAAGCTCGGGCCGCGTCGGGGCGGAAGCCGGGGCCGCGGCATCCGGGGGGGCAGCAGGCGCACCAGCCCGGGGAGCCGCGACACGCGCCTGGACATCGGCCAGCGTCGACTGGAGCGACTGGGTGATCTGGTCGAGCTGGGCGTGGGTAGACGGCTTCGGCGGAGGCGCGGACGCCGCCGGATCGGCCGAAGCAGCGACAGCAGCATAGCTGCGCCGCAGGCCGCACACGGAGCAGGCCTTCGGCGAGTGGTTGGTGGAGTGGCAGTGCGAGCACTGCCAGGTACGCGATTGCTGCTGCACGGAGGCGTCGTGTCCCCGATTGCCCTGCGCATTGCCGGGCCCGATGTAGTGCCAGCGGCCGGACGGGTCCTTCTTCCACTCGTGCGAGTTCCCCGAGGACGCCGAACCCGAGCCACTGCCACCATAGCCGCCACCGCCCGCGCGGTTGGGCGCGCTCCATGCCGGCATGAGCGCAGGTCAGCTGACCTGGCAGGTACGAGAAAACGAAGCCACACACTGGTGCAGCTGGGCTGAGGTGTAGACTTACAATCAACTCAAGGGCCACTCAAGCCACTTGAGCCAAAATGGCTACGGAGTCTTGTATACATACATATATATATATGTATATGTTTATGCCGCCCTTCCTTCTTTGGGCGGGTACTACAATGGGGGGTGGTGACTGGCAGGTGACATTATCCTGGCGAAGGACACAACCATATGAAGTTGTGGGTACCGCAATTGTGAATATCTTCTTCGGTGAAGCTCCCTATGGGGCCACGAAGCGCTGCGCTGGGCGGGGGGGGGGAACGCATGCGGGCGGTAGCACTGGGGCCGTCGGTGAAGCTCCCTATGAGGCAACGAAAAGCTGCACTGGGCGAGTGCAAATACCAAATCCGGCGTGTGGGACGCACGCGGGCAGTCCCATTGGGGGCTTCGGTGGAGCTCCCCATGGGGCCGCGAATCGTTGTAAAGGGTGGGTGAAAAAAACCAACTTGGGCGTGGGAGACGCATGCGGGCGGCCCCACTGGGGGCATCGGTGGGGCTCCTTATGGGGCCACGAAGCGCTGTACTGGGTCTGCGAAAATGCAAAATTTGATGCGGGGGCGCATGTGGGCGGCACCACTGGGGGCTTTGGTGGAGCTCCTAAGGGGTCACGAAGCGCTGTACTGGGTGGGTGGCAATGCCAAATTAGGCGTGGGGGACGCGTGGGGGCGGTCCCATTGGACGGTTCGGTGGAGCTCCCTCTGGGGCCACGAAGCGTTGTACTGGGTGGGTGAAAATGCCAAATTAGTCGTGGGGGACGCATGCGGGCGGTCCCATTGGACGTTTCGGTGGAGCTCCCTCTGGGGCCACGAAGCGCTGTACTGGGTGGGTGACAATGCCAAGTTAAGCGTGGGGGACGCATGCGGGCGGTCTCATTGGATGCTTCGGTGGAGCTCCCTCTGGGGCCACGAAGCGCTGTACTGGGTGAGTGAAAATGCCAAATTGGGTGTGGGGGACGCATGCGGGCGGTCCCACCGGGGGCTTCGGTGGGGCTCCCTATTGGGCCACGAAGCGCTGTACTGGGTGGGTGAACATGCCAAATCGGTGTTGGGGGACGCCCCACTGTGGGCTTCGGTGGAGCTCCCTCTGGGGCCACGAAGCGCTGTACTGGGTATGCGAAAATGCAAAATTAAGCGTGGGGGACGCATGCGGGCGGCCCCACTGTGGGCTTCGGTGGAGCTCCCTATAGGGCCACGAAACGCTGTACTTGGTGGGTGACAGCGCCAAGTTGCGTGTTGGACGCGCGCGGGCGGTCCCATTGGACGCTTCGGTGGAGCTCCCTCTGGGGCCACGAAACGCTGTACTGGGTGGGTGACAATGCCAAGTTGGGTGGGGGACGCGTGCGGGTGGTCCCATTGGGAGCTTCGGTGGAGCTCCCTATGGAACCACGAAGCGTTGTACTAGGTGGGTGAAAATGCCAAATTGGGTCTGGGGGACGCATGCGGGCGGTCCCACTGGGGGCTTCGGTGGAGCTCCCTATGGCGCCACGAAGCGCTGTACTGGGTGGGTGAAAATGCCAACATGGGGGACGCATGTGGGCGGCACTACTGGGGGCTTCGGTGGAGCTCCCTCTGGGGCCACGAAGCGTGTAAGGGGTGTGCCACATTGGGTGTGGGGGACGCATGCGGGCGGCGGAGAGGAGGAGGGGGAAGAGGAGGAGAAGAGGAACGCGGGGACCGTCCCTTCAAAACGAGGACCCAACACCACAGGATGGTTGGGAAAAAATTGGTTCTAGAAGGGGCCCTTTCTTCATCCCCCATCTGAGTTACCCCTCCCATCACCACTCGCCCGTGTTTTTTCTTCTTCGATCTCGAAGAAGAAGAAGACGAAGAAAAAGAAACAATACGTAAACATACTCCGAGATCCTCAATAATTCTGGGCCCCCCGACTACAAGGGCCCCCTGGACTACAAGGGCCACCCCCCCCGGACTACAAAGCCCCCCCCCGGACTACAACAAGGACCCCCCCCCGGACTACAAGGACCCCAACCCGAGGACTACAAGCCCCCCCCCCCCCGGGACTACAAGAATCCCACCCCAGACTACAAGGACCCCCAGACCCCCCCCGCGCCACAGCCACCACGCCCAGCACAAGTGGGCGTCGAGCGGGACGTCGCCCCGCGAAGATCACAATGTCCCTCCCCCCCCCTCCGGACTACAGGAACCCCCTCGGACTACAAGGGCCCCCCCGCCGGATCACCCCCCGGACTACGAAGGCCCCCACCCTGGACAACGGGAACCCAGCCCTTCCGAAAAGAGTCCGTTCGGCGCCGAATGGAATTGCATTCGGCGAATCTCCGCGCAAGCGCCGGATGGGCTCTGATCTGCGTGAGAAAAAAAAACACACAGAAAGCATTGCAAATGGTAGGTCGCGTCACTGGATGGACTCTCGTTTCACCGGATGGACTCCCTTTGCCGGATGGGCTCTGTTTTCTTGCCGAATGGATTTTTTGAGAAGAGAGACCATTCGGCGCGCCGATGGGCTCGAATGTCAGCCGGATGGGCTCTATCCCGCCGGATGGGCTCTAATTCCGCCGGGTGGGCTCTGTGAAGAGTTTTTGCAAAAAAACAACCATTCTCCTTTCGCAATGCCCTCGCTCAGAAAATCGCATCCTTATGCTGGCGCCTCTCGGGCGCACCTAGCGCTCGGCGTTCCCGCGCATTCCTCCAAATCTCCCAGTGCGCACGGACTGTCACGTGTGCTTCCTCGTTGTTGTTTTGGCACGCCATTGGAATGCAATGTAGTCATGTGGGTGCTCGGTGGGGGGGCTCAAAGAAACGCGGAATGAATTCCCGCATGTCCCTAAGGATCCTCGAAGGATTCCTAAGGATCCCTAGGGCTTCCCAGGGGATAACCCCCATCCCTCGCGCCAAGGATTCCTAAGATTTCCCTGGGGGTGCTTTCAAGGTTCCCGCCCAGGATCCGCAAGGATTCCTAGTGTTTCCCGGTGGGAATCCACGAAAGATCCCCAAGGGTCCGTAGGGTTTCTCGAGGGTGCCGCTCAGAATCCCGAGATATCCTTTGGGGCATCCGCTAAGGGGTCCCAGGCTTCCTGGAGGATCCGCTGGGGATCCCCAAGGATCCCTAGGGCTTCCCGTGGGACCGCTAAGGACCCCTAGATCTTTACGGTGTTCCTGGGGGGCGCGCTGAAGATCCCAAAGGATCCTAAGGCTTTCCTTCGGGAGCAACGAGACATCCCCACGGATACCCAAGGTTCCCTCAGGGTTCCGCTAAGGATTCCGAGAGATCCGTGGGGCCGCCCTTAAGGATCCGCTGAGGATCCCCAATGATCCCAAGGATTTTCCTAGGGAGAAGGATCCTGAGGATCTGCTGAGGCGGTGGCGTGGCGGAGCGGTGGGGCTGCGGGTTTGCGGAGCATTGGGGTCTCGGGGCAGTGGCGTGAGGTCGCGGGTTCGTGGGGCGGCGGGGTGACATGGCGGTGATGTGGTGGGCGGTGGGGTCGCGGGGTCGTGAGGACTTGTGGTCGTGGGATAGGGTCGAGGGGTGGCGGGGTGACAAGGTCGTGGGTGGCATGGGGTCGCGGGGGCATGGGGGCGCGTGGTCGAGGGGATGTGCAACCAGCGCGCACAACGGGGCTATCCGCCGAAAGAGACTCGGATGCCATGATGGTCATTTTGCCAGCCGGATGGGCTCTAATGCCGCTGGATGGGCTCTAACTTGGCGCCGGATGGCCTCTAACGCCGCCGGATGGACTCTATCGGTTCGCCGGATGGACTCTGTTTTACGCCGGATGGACTCCTTTGTCGCCAGATGGGCTCTAATCTCGAGAGTCCATTCGGCGCCGGATGGACTCCATCTTTTTTTTTGTCGGTTTGTGGGCACCTCCCACGCCGCGCGCTCGATGGAGTCCATTCGGCGCGCCGGATGGGCTCCTTTCGGAAGGGCCGGGACCCCCCCGGGTCTGCAGGGCGCCCTCCCTGGACTCTGGACTACAGGGGCCCCCCCGGACGATTGGGCACCCCAGAACTATTGAGGTACTCAGAGTAAACTTTTGGCGCTCCGCGCGGATTTCTTGGATCTGCGCTGGACCAGCACCCCCTGGCGCGCAGAGCGCGCGGGTGACGGCGCCGGAGGCGCCGCCAGAATGGGGGCCCCAGCGCGGATCCAAGAAATCCGCGCGGAGCGCCAAAAGTTTATGCTTGTGGCGTTTTTCCTTCTTCGATTTGCTTTCCCGATCTCAGACGCTCAAGGTGGCCACCACGCAACACCGCCTAAATACAGACCTCCAGCAAGCGGTGCCAATGTGGGGGCACAGCAGGGGGCCCTCTCGAGCCCCGTGCGCTGAGCATCGGCAGGCTGCGTTGCGGCGAGGGCTTGGGCGTGAATTGCGGTGGAGGTTTTAGGTAAGAATGCCTTCGACAAGGAACCCAGGGTCTCGCGACCGATGGACGGCCAAACGAGGTCGACCTGAAACAATAAGGAATGCGCCAGGGTCTGGGCCCCAGGAAGACGTTCCTTATCCAATGCCGCCGCCGTATGAGGGTGCGAGCGAGGTGGGGGAAGTGAGAAGGGGCGGGCCTTCTGAGAAGGCTGGGACGTCCCTGGGCATTCTGAAAAGTTCTCTAAGCCTTCCACGAAGACATGAAACACTTCTCTTGAAGGGCGCGGGATCTTCTGAGAAGTCCCGCCACCTTCTGAAATGGCCTTCTCCTCCTCACTTCCCCCCCTCGCTCGCCGCCGAAGTAATGGAGGGCGATCAACGGGGGGGAAGAGAGGTGCACTTGTCGGACCCCCGTTTTGCGCCCCACAAGGACCCTTGAGGCGCTCCTTTTCTGCAGCCCTCGCTGCCCCCCCCCCTCCCCAATTTAGCGCCCCTCCCATTGCGCGAAGCCCAGGGGTTAGGTCGGGCATGTCCTTGACAGGCCGATTGTCGACGAAAACATTTTAATCATTCAAACCAGACTCAAAACATAATCAAAAATGAGCCAACAATATGCAACACATCGTCCCCTGACTATTTTGTTGACTGTTTTTTGAATATTCCTCCTGTAGAGAAACGGGCCCGACTGAACCCCAGGGACGCCGGATGAGCAAGCCGCCGGGCACTCGGCCCTCGTGCCAGCTCGGGGACGCCC
The DNA here is from genome assembly GCA_963575745.1 of Prorocentrum cordatum. Taxonomy (NCBI): domain Eukaryota; class Dinophyceae; order Prorocentrales; family Prorocentraceae; genus Prorocentrum; species Prorocentrum cordatum. The sequence goes on from CAUYUJ010017205.1 coordinate 406,236, forward strand.
TGCAGCAGGAACGAATGCGGGGCTCTCCTGGCCACCCGTGAGCCTCGGCCGAAGAGCAAGACTTCCCCGACCCAGCACGCGCAGGAACGGTCCGCGAACCAGAGCCCCGCCCTGAGCCCCAAAGCGGTCCTTCACGCAAGCCCCTCCTTGATCTGAGAGCCAGGCTTGAGCACACACCGACTCGGAGGCGTGCCTGGCAATGTAGCTTCAACGCCTGAAGCTTTGTGGGGGGCAGGCGGGGACAGAGCGACAGCCCTGAAGCTATTTGCAGAGCGTGAATCTCCGACGCGCGGCTGAGCACGGAGACGCCGCCACGAGCAGGCTCGAGAGGAGAGGGGGCACTCTCTCCGACGAGAGAGAGAGCTCGCGCGGCAGCTGCGCCCTCTCGAGAGGGCCACGCCGACGGACACGCGTGGAGCCCACGCCTCAGCGTCTGGCTGCGCATCCGGGGGGGGGGGCCCGCCGCGGGAGGCGGGGCGGAGGGGGAGGAGGGGGAGGAGGAGGAGAGAGGAGGAGGGGGGGAGGAGGAGGAGGAGGAGGAGGAGGAGGAGGAGGAGGAGGAGGAGGAGGAGGAGGAGGAGGAGGAGGGAGGAGGAGGAGAGGAGGAGGAGGGGGAGGAGGAGGAGGAGGAGGAGGAGGAGGAGGAGGAGGAGGAGGAGGAGGAGGAGGAGGAGGAGGAGGAGGAGGAGGAGGCGGGGGGGGGGCCCGGGGCGGGGGGCGGGGCGCGGAGGGCGCCCAGGGCTGGCCGCCGGCGTGACGACCCACCGCCCCCCCACCAAAGCGAGGAGGGGGGCACGGGCTCCGCCAGCGTCCACGTCAGGTGCACGCGTCCACTCGGGTCGGGTGAAAGGGGGGGGTAGCAAAAGGGGGGGGGGTGCGAATCAGCTCACCTAGAGCTGATTTTCCCGGCGCCTCCCGGCGCCGGAGGCGGCTAGGTGTATCGAGGAATGGGCCCCTCGGCGAGGCCGAAACCAGCTGCGTGCAGTAACTTGCGTAACACCCGCTTTCCAAATCCCCCCCTGTCGTCCGGCCCGATCCGCGTCAGGTGCACGCCTCGCCGGAAGGAGCGGGCAGACCCATGCAGTGGGAAGGCGCCGGAAGCCGGTGGGGCCTCCGCCCGCCACCTGCAGGCGAAGGAGAGAGGAACAAACACCGCCCGATGCTCGAAGCAGGAGGGCGCCGGAAGACAGGCTGGGATCTGGGAGATCCGGGAACACCTATACTTCCAGCGGCAGGAGTGTGTGACCTCGGATGCGGCGTTTGAGCCACCAGGAGAGGATGCAGCGCTGCGGGTGGTCCCGCGCCCGTGCCCCTGCAACGGGTTGTGCCCCGCGGACGTCTGAGCCGCTGGCCACGCGTCGGTCAAACATGGCAGCGCAGCCGCAGCACACCCGTCGGCGGCGGGCGAGGGGGGGTGAGCGAGAAGGAGAAGGCCTTCTCAGAAGGCGGCGGGGCTCCTCAGAACCCCCCACGCCCTCTGAGAAGTTGTCTGCGTCTTCGGGAAAATCTTGGCCCCTTCTGTGTTCCCGAGCCTTCTGAGAAGTCCCGCTCCTTCTCGCTTCCCCCCCTCGCCCGCCGCCGAACCCAGGCGCCCGCATACTCAACGCTCCAATGGGCTACGGTTGTCCCCTCCGCTGTGCTACGGTACGGCTGACGGGGGGGTCAAAGCACCTGCGCTTCTCGTCGTGGACCGTGGCCACCATCTGGGTCACATAGTTGATGCTGTTCCTTCGGAGCGGCCGGGCGCAGCTGGTCCACACGGCGCATCTGCTCTTCACAAATCCCCCCCCTGCCGAATCGTACGGGCCCCCCGATGCCTGCCTCGTGCTGCCAAGAATCCGCGGCGCACACGCTGGAGATCAGAGCCCTCGCCATCTGCAAGTGGGAGCCGGCCCCACCGTGCAGGGTTCTGGGGGGAAGGAGGGGCGGAGGAGCAAAGGACCGAGGACGAGGCGAGGGAAGCTAGGGACAAGGAACGGCGACACCAACATCAACAGGGAGAGGATCTGCGAGGAGCAAGGGGGGCCTCCCTGGTGGTGTGGTCCCCCCCCTCGCTCGAGACGTCCCCAGCCTCCAGCTCGGGGAGGCATCGTGGACCTCCTCAATGGAGGTGGGCCCCCTGGTGGTGTCGGTGTCGCATCTCCCTCCCCCGAGGAACTGGCAGGCTGGCCAGAGGGAGCAGACGGAGCGAGCCCGGCCCTGACCTCTCCGGCGTCCAGAGCGTTCTCTTCGCCACGTGGATCCCCGGAGGCCCGGGCCCCTTCCCCAGGACCGGGGCTCTTCATCCCGAGCCGTGCTGGGAGGAGGAGGCGGAGGAGGAGGAGGAGGAGGGGGAGGAGGAGGAGGAGGAGGAGGAGGGGAAAGGAGGAGGAGGAGGCGGAGAGGCGGGAGGAGGGGGAGGAGGAGGAGGAGGGAGGCGGAGGAGGAGGGGAAAAGGAGGAGGAGGAGGCGGAGGAGGAGGAGGGGGAGGAGGAGGAGGAGGGGATGAGGAGGCGGAGGAGGAGGCGGAGGAGGAGGCGGAGGGACGGCCTTCGGGCCCGGGGGGGGGGGCCCACGGAGCCCGAAAGCACCTGCAGCAGAAGCGGCCGCCGCCGTATAGCAGCAGCGGGGGGAGGTGGGCGAAGGCCCCCGAGCAGGGACGCGGCGAAGGCGCTGCCGGTGGAAGCCCTCCCCTCCCCTGCCCCCCCCCTCTCCTCCCCTCCCCTCCCCTCCCCTCCCCTCCCTTCCCCTACCTCCCTCCCGCCCCTCCCCTCCCTGCCTCCCTCCCTCGCCCCCCCGCACGATCTGCGCGGGGCCACCGCGAGGTCGCGCAGATGTAGAGATAAGATGGCAGCGTCCTGCTCGCCTTCGGAGGTCTTGGGACGCCTCCGGCAGCCCCCAGGGGGGCTTCCACGGGCCCAGTGAGGAGTCATGAGCGCCTATCAAAGCTTCCACCATCCATCCTCGAACCCTCCTTCCTCTCCTCCTCCTCCTCCTCCTCCTCCTCCTCCTCCTCCTCCTCCTCGTCCTCCTCCTCCTCCTCCTCCTCCTCCTCCTCCTCCTCTTCCTCCTCCTGGAGCATCAGTGTTTCGAGAGGGGTGCTGCTCCTGCAGGTGTCCTCAACGAGGATCGTGCCCCCACAAGGGGGAGCCGCTTGCGGCCCCAATGGGCAGGGTTCCGCGCGGCGGCGCCCGCGCCCATTCCGTGCCCGCATGGAGTGGGCTCCACCTGCGGCCGGCAGCGGGAGGTGCCGCGTGGCGGCACCGAGCCCGTTGCGGCACACCCCCGCAAGGGACCGTGCCTCCGCGCGCTGTCGGAACTCCGTCGGGCCGGCTGCCGCGCACTGCAGGTGCTCCCGCCGAGGCACCCAGCAAACGGCAGGACGTCGATCAAGGAGCCGTCGAGCCAAGGAAGCTCCCGTCGAGCCGAGAAGCCGACGGGCTAAGAAGCTCCCGTCGAGCCAGTTCGCCGTCGACCCAAGGACGGAATCGAACAGGGCAGGGCTGTTAAGTATAAAAGCAAAGGACCGCTTCGCAAACGCCAATGATGATCCGGGTCGGGCTTCTTCCCTCCCCCGATGAGAAGCAGAACCAAAAGGCGGGCTCGGCAGAAGCCACGCCCTGCACCACGGGAGGTCCCGACGGGGGCCCATGTCGCCCTGGGGACCTCCCGTGGATGCGGAGACCCCGCTGGGGCCCCGGCTCGAGGAGCCCCGCCGCAGGGACCGTCGACCTGGCGACAGCGAGAGGCGGAGGAGGACCAGGGATGAGCGAGGGAGCGACGAAGATGCTAAAGGGACCCAGGGACACACAAACAAATACACACAAACAACAGGATTCCCAATGTTTTCCCATATGTTCTGGGGTTTTGTCTTCCCCCCACTTCTCATATTTTTACCATTTTTCTATGGAATCGAAGATTAACTGTGTCTGTGTGTTTCTTTCCCTCCTGAGATGCGCAAGCCTTGCGTTTAGGTCGGGCATGTCCCGCTACAGGCGCATTGTGGACGAACCATAACAAATAGTTAAACAATACCACCACATGGTGAAAAAACAAAAGAAATCGTCTCCAGACTAATCTTGTTGGACCATTTTGGAAAATGCCTCCTGTAGAGGGACAGGCCCGACTTACCCTTGCGTGAGAGAGCACGGCTGCGAGGCGGGGGATGCGTGTCGAATCAGTGTCGAATCCGCGTCGAATCTACTCCAAATCCGTGTCAAATCCGGATCGAGTCCGCGTCGGGCACAAGAGAAGACACTAATTTTTGGGACCGGCGAGGTCCCCCGACGATGCAACATGACAGGGCCCGAATTAACCCATGTCCACCGCCCGACGAGGTCCCTGAACGTCCACCCCCAGGCGGCGGTTCTGGACGAATCCCCGCCCCAGAGGGGCAAAGGAGATGCACTTGACTTTTGGTGGCAAATCATTGGAGCCTCTCATACCATCTTGTCGGCTCTTGCGAATCAACTCTAGTCGACGCTAACTTGACGCTAACCGACGCTAGCCGACGCCAAGTCGGCGGTATCTCATCGACTCCAGACGCTAATCGACGCTAGTCGGCGCTGAAGGCGGAATTAAGAGGGCATACCAGGCTCCCATGACCTGCCACCGAACCAGAGTGGGCAACGAAGATGCACTTGACTTGCTTAAGGGGCTCGACCCCACAAGAAACCTTCCACAGGACACCCAACCCTGAGACCCCAGGACGTCCCTTGACTGTTGGTGTGGGAACCTCACGCTCTCCATCGCAAAACCATCGAACATCGAGAAGCCCAGGGCACCCTGGAGCCAAGCGGGGTGCTTCTCGGCATGGGCCTCCACTGTACGCGGGAGACCAGGGCGACCTTACGCCGCGACCTACGCGGGCCGCTCACGCGACACCGCGCCTGGAGGCGAGGGCGCCCACCGCGGCCAAGGCGCGGGCTTTTGCGACGCCCGAGCGGACTGCCACGAGGCAAAATCGGGGGTGAACTGTGTAAACAAAAAGAAAGCACTGCACAAACATCAACGGTTGGCGCTCCGCTCGGATTTCTTGGATCTCCGCGCGAGCGCGCCAGGGGCGGCGCTGGAAGCGCCGCTGGCGGGGCCCAGCGCGGATCCAAGAACCCCGCGCGGAGCGCCTATAATGTATGTTTGTGATTTTCGTCTTTGTCGGATACCGCTATTCCCTGGACCTCTCCCCTGGACCTCCCCCAGGGCCCGTTCTGACGAGAATTGCGAAGCGAGTCCAGCAGTGGCGACGAGGGCCTCCCTGGAGGCCCGAAAAAGGGGAAGACGAGGCAAGTGTAGCGGTATGGATTTCTTTTTTACTCCATTGATGAGCGGAGACTCCTTTGGCAAACTTTTCTTTCGCAGGCGGCTCCTCGGATCCGACAGTCGCGATAAAGGCAGTGCTGGGGCGCAGGTGTGGCGAAATGCGGCACAGTGGGGCGGGTAGGACTGGAGTGCGAGGCGGGGATCTATCCATATCCACCGCCTGGGAACCTACGTCCTGATGCCCTAGCGGGCGGCGGATATCGATATATTTCGGCCCCTGGGGGCCCGAATCTGTCCATATCCACCGCCTGCCGAGGCTCCGAAAACTGACCCTCCAGGCGGTGTTACGTTACGTTACGTTAGGGTCCGATCGAACAGCGTTCGGCCGCCATGCGGGGCACGGACTGAAGCTGGAACAACTGTGCGTGCAGACATCGTTGCAAGAAAGAAGGGACGAGGACGAGAAGGAGGAAGCAAACACGTGTATACATTCCTGTGTAAGTTCCAGGCCTCGGTCATGTAATTAGAAAGTCCTGCCTCGGAAGAAGGACAGGGATAGAAGCTTTAGGTCGGGCCTGTCCCCCTACAGGGGGATTTTAAGCGAAAAAATAAAACAATACCTAAAACATGCTCCCAACATGCTCAACAATAGTCAAAAAATAGCCCCACACTTTTTATACTATTTTTGAATACTCCTCATGTAGAGGGGCAGGCCCGACTTAAGAGAAGCTGCCCGCGGCGAAGAGGTCCTCAGAGCGCGAGAGCCTTCGGGGCTGAGGTGGCGCAGCGCAGGCGGCACGGGGAGTCTGGCCGCAGAGTCTCGCTCGGCGGCACGCAAGGGCGACCCTGGGCAGAAATGGTCGTGCTGCAGCGGATCTTTGCGCCGATTTCTGCCAATGCAAAACCCCGAAGCGGCGGGTGAAAAGCGAGGTGAACTTCGCGTGGATGTCTGTGCTCAGTCTTCCTTCCTGGCCAAAAGAAACATCCCGCACGAAAATCACTCGAAATCCGGCACGAAGTTCTCCAGAACACTCCGGGCCCATCCTGCCGTTTTCCGAACGAAGTCCGCTCTGCGATGTTGGCGCCATGAGGATGACCTCTGTTGCGCGGCTTCAGTCGGGTTGGCCCAAATGTGGGGTCCAGCGACAAGGGGGTGGTGCAATAGATTTGGTGCAATCGACTTGTGGGGCTGCAGTAAGTTTGGGGCGTGCAAGACCGTTCGGGGCGCAGATGGATTGCTGTACTGTCGCGTGCGATACGTTGCTTGCAGTACCGTGGCATACAATTCTTCGGCGCAGTACATCTGCAATACAAATGCCCCGACTGTATTGCACCAGCCCCTTTCAGCTGGACCCCCTTTGGGGTCATCCCGATTCCGGGGGGGGGCGCGAGGGGGGCCCAGACCAGGCACGCAAGCTGCCACTGCCGCTTCGCATTCTCGGCGATCGGGGGGCCCCACTGGACCCGCACCACAGTTGGCGGGGGGAGCTGATGGGCCTGTTTTCCACCACCACCACCACCACCACCACGAGTTGGAGGAGGAGGAGGAGGAGGAGGAGGAGGAGGAGGAGGAGGGGAGGAGGAGGAGGAGGGAGGAGGAGGAGGGAGGAGGGGGAGGAGGAGGAGGAGGAGGAGGAGGAGGAGGAGGAGGAGGAGGAGGAGGAGGAGGACCCCCTCCCCCTTCAACTTATGGTGGTGATGGTAGTGGAAAACAGGCTCATCAGGAGCGCTGCTTGGAAGGAGGCTGCTTCTTTGCAGGCGCTGGCCTCACAGCTACAGAAGAGGCCCTCGCCTTCTAAGACGCAGGAGTGCTTCTAGGCGGCATTCCCCTCGCTGCACCCCCATTCTGCGCTTGGCCGGCAAACATCACTCCCGCGAAAGGCCACCTCTTGCGTCCAGTCGAACCCTTCCGTGGAAAACCGGCCCGAGGGACCAGAGTTAGGTCGGGCATGTGCTGCTACAGGCGGATTTGGGAGACGCGAAACAATGTAAAAACAGATGCAACACATAAAAAATATCAAAGAATCGTCCCCAGACTATGCTTGTACTATTTTGAATGTTCCTCCTGCAGAGGGGGACATGCCCGACTCAAGATCAGACCTGGCGGAGCAGGCCCGCGCGGAAGCTGGCGGCGGCCGCGAGTCGACTGGGCAGGGTTCGGGCGTTTTTCTTAACGTCACTACTGATGGGCTTGTTTTCCACCACCACCACCATAAGTTGGAGGGGGAAAGGAGGAGGAAGACGAGGAGGAGGAGGAGGAGGAGGAGGAGAAGGAGGAGGAGGACCACCTCCCTCTCCAACTTATGGTGGTGGTGGTGGAAAACATGCCCAGCAACTACCTACCAGATTATCCCAACCCAGCCCGAAGACCCGCATGTCGGGTTGGGGGGTGTGGTAGGTAGTTGGGCCTTCGGGTTGGGTTGGGCCTTCGGGTTCGGGTTGGGCCTTCGGGTGGGGTTGGGATGATTTGGTGGGCGGTGACACTTGGGAGCCGTCTACAAACATAACCCCATGCCCATGATAATAATGTTACCCCCTCCCCCTTAAGTCTCAAAACGTGCTCGGCTTGGCTTCTCTTGATCATCTCTTACTTCGAGATTATGCTGAGGTCTGTTGGGCTACTTTGATTATCTCCCCCTGAACCCCGAACTTTATTATCTCCTAGTGTTTACTCTCACGGGTTAGCGCTTAATCGAATCCAGGTGGGCCTGACGTGGTCATCATAAACATGACGAGACCCAGTCTGAAATTCGACACGAGCTCCCGCTGCAGACATCCCACGAAAACCGGACGGTCAAAATCAAGGACGCGTTCGCCAAAAAGCGTCGGCAAACCCGAGTTCCGGCTTACTTGAGTCCTACGTTTTCCCGATAATTGGGGGGCCATATACAAGCAGAATCGACGGCATAGGACACGCGACAGGACACAAGACCCCTTCCGCCGGCAACGCGGCCTCCAACACCACAGGATCTGAGGGTACCCTTGCCCCAGGACTGCAGAGTGCACGACGTTCGATGCACAGGGCACAGGAGCACCCCTTAATCTTGCGGGGTCGACCTACTAATCCGGGCCAACTGTATGGGTGGGGGGGAAACGCGTACCTGTCGTGCCCCTTTTGGGCCCCAGGTGGCCCCTTCATGGCGCAAGAGTTGCACGTTTTCTTCACCTCCGCATTGATCGCCCCCTCCATACGCAACGCTTGAAGGGTGGGGTTTCTGTCAGCCTTCTGCAACGGAAGTCCTCTGGAAACGGCGGGACTTCCCAGGGACCAACTTCTCATCCCGAGGCGATGCAGTTGACGGCCCTGGGGCCGAGGAAGGCGCTCCAAAGGCAGAAAACAAGGACACACCTAGAGATCCCTTGCCCTGGGAACCCTTTTTTTCCTCTACGTTGCGCGAAATGAAATCTCTGCAGGTCTACGGAAGTCCCTGGAGGTCCCCAGATGTCTCGGAGAACTCGGAGGCTTGCGGCGGCAAACGCCAAACCAACAGCTTGTGAACACATCGGTCCGCTGACCACGAACGATCCTCGAACACCTGGCCGAGCAAGGAAGCTCGGCGGACCTCTGCCTCATGGGGGGAGGTGTCTGGGTATCCCTGAAGTCCTCTGGGTCCATGGATGCTTGCGTAAGGTGCCAAGGCGCTACGATGGCAGAGGGCATGGGGGGGACCCGTAGCCCACCGCGGGCGATAATAATCCCCCAAGATAATAAAGTTCGGGGTTATGGCGGGGATAATAACGAATTTTCCCGGGGCAGGTAAGGTATGATGATGATGCTGATGAAGACGGTGGCGACGATGATGCCGATGGTGATCCTGGGCGCTCGGCACAAGGCTCACTCGAGAGATCTCAAGGCTCGTGACTAACCAGGCGCACGGCACCAAGGCTTACTCGGAGAGATCTCGAGGCTCGCGGCTACTCGCCATCATGCGCACGGCACAAGGCTGACTCGAGAGATCTCGACGACTCAAGAGATCTCGAGCCTTGCATTTTGCCAGCGCAAAAGCTGTCCTTGGCCGATCTCTGGCCAAGAAGCTTCTCTTGCGCTGGACTTCGAATCGCCCCCCCACGCAAGCACGGCAGCCTTTGGAGCCGTCCTTGCATGGGAGACACTTGGTGCAAAGCTGGGCGGCGGCGCTTGCCTCCTCGAAGGTGGCGCACTTCGGTTCGGCCGCCGCTGGGTCCTTGCAGGGGTTGGACTTGTGCTTGGCCTTGGCCTTGGCCGCGGCCATCGCCAAGTCGTTGTCGCTGGCCTCCTTGGGTTTGCTGATAAACTCGTAGCCTGGAGCGACCATAGCGTTGAGGCTCACCGGCATGTGGCGGCCCTCGCCTCGGATCTCGCGCAGGGCGCGTTCGATCCAGCGACTCGTCCACAGGCCGCAGCTCCAACCGTCTGCCCGGCACCGCTTGCGGCTCGGTGCTGGGCATTTCTCGCCAGGGCCAACGGCGCCGAGCTTGCGGAGGATCCTCGCGGCGGCCATGGGAGGCCACGCGCGAACCCTACCCGCGATTTCTGAAGGGGAGGGTGGGGCGCGCTTCGCCCGGCACCTCCCGAGCAAATTAAACCCCGCCTTCCCCCTTCAGAAATCGCGGGGTGTAGGCGCGAGTTCGCATGTGGCCCTTTTGGGCCTGCTTGGCGTTCTCGGGCGGCTGCCGAAGGGCGTCGCGGCACTCCACCGCGACGCCGCCCCCGTCGATCCTCGAGACCCGGCGGGGGTTGCCACAGGTGCCCCCTGCCCAAGGCGCCTCCAGGATTCGCTCTTCACCAGAGCGAAATGCTGGAAGCGCCCTGGGGGAGGGGCCACTGTAGCAACCGCCGACCTTGAGGCGCATGTAGTGCGCGGGCGCCTCGGAGAGCACGCCGACCAGCACGCGCTGGGCCTTGTCGACCCTCTTTGCCCTGCGCTTCTGTTCCTCGGTCTGCTGGGCGGCGGGCGCGTCCTCGCCCTGGCCCTCTCGAGCCCAGGCGACGGCCGCCGCGGGCTCGACCGCCAGAACTGTCTCGGGGACGCCCGCGCGCTCCTCGATCTTGCCCAGCAGCGCGCTCACTGTGCCCAGCTCGAGGGTGTCGCCCTTGACGGTCTGATCGCAGTTCATGATCGCATACTCCTTGGCGAGCACGGTGCGGCGAGTCTGTCCTGTCTGGCGCCAGTCGAGCTTCTGCGGCCTTGGGAACTTGCAGTCCTGCTCGATCGTGACCTGTAGCGGTCGTGATTCGCAGGCACTCGTTAGCTTCCGCCTGCTTCCGCTTCGCGTTGCTTCCGCCTGCTTCCGTCGTCGTTCCCTCTGCTTTCCGCCAACTTCCGATTGGTTCCGCCGCCCCAGGCAGAAGCAGGCGGAAGCTAACGAGTGCCTGTGACCCTCCCAGCCTCGCCGCTCTCGATCTGGATGATCGCCGCGGTCTCCACCTTGAGGGCGAGCAGGCGGCGCTCGTCCTCGGTGCCCAGAACTCGCCAGACGCCCTGCACTCTGCCGAGCCTACCCTCGCGGACGCCCTCCTCGGTGATGTGATGCGCGCCACCTTGCCGTGCCATGGGGGCTCCTCGCAAGCCTCGAGGCCATCTTTCTGTTTGGCAATGTCCTGTTGCTTGGCGTGCCTCTCCGCTTGCTTCTTCTGCGTGAACTTCTTGGAGGAGCTCGCGCGCGCCTTCGGCGGCCTGCCTGCGAGCTTCGCCTTGGCCGCGCCTCTGCTGAGGTGCTCGAGCGAGGTCTCGCCGCCAGTCCTGGCCATCTCGCGCTGCCACTTGCGAGCGCGCTTGCCCAGGAACTGGCCCGCGAACTTGGGCGCCCACCTGTTCCTGTGATAACTTGCCCGTCTCGGCTTGATCCTGCTCTCGAGGGCGCGCGGGTGCTTGATCTCCCTGATCCGCTCCTCTGGCGGGTTGAGCACGTCCTTCTGCTCGTCGATGAGCTCGAAGTCCAGCTCTCGGAGCTCCAGGAGGCAGGGGTTCTCGTCCTGCTCGCAGTCCCCCGGCGCGTCGTTGCGGAATGAGTTGCCGTCGAGGGCGCTCCACTCGGGCACGGGCGGCACGCCCTCGGGCGAACTCTGGGCGCCCTCCAGCCTGTTCTCGATGCCGCGGCCGGGCTCGATGGAGCAGCTCCACGGCTCCGTGCCCGTGACGACCTTGAGCTCGCCTTGCTCTGTCGGCCGGATCGCGAGCATCTGGTTGCCTCGCAGCCCTTGGAGCGGAACTTCGTCCTTGTTCTGCTCGCGGAAGCGGGTGTAGGCCTCGGAGACGCAGTAAAAGCCCTGGTAGGGCCCTCATTGCTTTGGGGACTTGTACTCCTTCTGGGGCTCGGCCTTGGCCTCCTGGATCCAGTCTTGCTCCATGGCCCAGTGCATCTCGGACTTGACCTCTCGGATCTTGGCCTTGGGCTGGCTGTGCTCGCGGGCGTCGGGTTCCTGCAAGAAGCTCGCGACGTCGGGGGCCATGGGCGCGTGGATGGCATTCTTGAGCAACGCTCGCAGCGTCGCTGGCTCGGCCCACTGGCTCGAGATGCAGCTTGCGAACGAGGCTCTGGCCGCGCTCCTGCTCGATGAAGTCGGCGGTCCAGCTTGTCACCAGCTCGTCCGTCCAGGCCCTCGGCTGCCCCCGCGCGTCGATGGCCTCGAAGACCCTTGCGCAGTCCGCCTCGGAAAACTCGAGCAGAGCGTTGCGCCAGCCCTTGAGCAATGCTCCTAGGGGATCGCCTGCTCGGAAGCGCCCCGTCTCGCCATCGCCCGGCTCGCAGGTGACGTCGCGCCGCCAGATGCCCTCCTCGAGGTTCGCGTCGCTAACTCGTCAGTGCCTTGCGCGGGGGACAAGAGGCGCGCTGCGCTTCTTGGCGGACTTCGGCCCCCTGCTCGGGTCGAGCCAGTTCTCTTCCGCGGAGATGTTGATGAGGGAGATCCTGTGCTTGTCTCCTGCGCTCGAGTAGGCCTGCTCCACTTGCGCCTTGCGGTCGGGGTGCTGTGCCAAGTACTTGGCCTTTTTCCGCCTCGAAAGCTGCCTTGCCGCGCTCGTTGCACGTCTCGCGGAACATCTCGCGGAGGTTCTCGATGCGATTCGCGGCGCCCGCGGCGTGCACCTTCCGGGCGCCCGAGATGGGCGCGGAAAGAATGGGCGCATTGCCCCGCAACAAATGTTGCCCCAAACCAACAGCGGCCGCTGTTGGGCAGGCAGCCTTCTGTCTCGCATAGACGCAGGCCACGGCGACGCCGACGGCGAATCCTGTTCAAAATAAACAGGAACTGCTGTTGGGCACTGTTCCATTTCCACCCGCGCCTATTTCGCTCGCGCCGAGACCTCGCTCTCGTGGACGCACGCCCGCTCCTCGCCCCGGAGCTCGAGCCAGAGCTCGGCGGCGTCGACGACGACCGCGCTCGCGCTGGCCCTGTGCCGGGCGAAAGTTCGGCCCCCCGACGAAGAGTTTGAGGTCCTCGGGGCCGCCGCTCGCCACCAGGTGCACGAACCTCGTGGTAGTAGTAGCTGTATCAGTTGTTACTCGTTCGTAGTAGAGGTAGTGGTACTACTACTACTACTACTACTACTACTACTACTACTACTACTACTACTACGGCTACTACTACTACTACGACTACGACTACTACTACTACTACTACTGCTACTACTATTACTACTACTACTACTACTACTTCGACTACTACTACTACTACTACTACTACCACCACTACTACTACTACGACTACGACTACGACTACGACTACTACTACTTCTACTACTACTACTACTACTACTACTACTACGACTACGACTACGATCACGACTACTAGTACGACGACGACTACTACTACTACTACCACTGGTAATAGTTAGTTTCTAGTTGTAGTACCTGTTACTAGTACCTGGTAGTAGTAGTAGTAGTAGTAGTAGTAGTAGTAGTAGTAGTACCTGGTACTCGTAGTACCTGGTAGTAGTAGTAGTAGTAGTACCTGGTAGTTATAGATAGAACTAGTCGTACCTGGGAGTAGTAATAGTAGTGGTAGTGGCAGTAGTAGTAGTAGTAGTAGTAGAAGTAGTAGTAGTAGTAGAAGTAGTAGTGGTAGTGGTAATATTAGAAGTAGTGGTAGTAGATAGTAGTCGTAGAAGTAGCAAGAGTAGTAGTAGTAGTAGTAGCAGCAGTAGTAGTAGTAGTAGTAGTAGTAGTAATAGTAACTAAGAATAAGAGTAGTAGTAGTAGTAGTAGTAGTAGTAGTAGTAGTACTAGTAGTAGTAGTAGTAGTAGTAGTAGTAGTAGTAGTCGTAGTAGTGGTAGTAGTAGTAGTAGTAATAATAATACAGGTAGTCATACTACTACGAGTAGTAGTGGCCTCCTGGAGGTTGTTGATCCACTCATTGCCGCGGGCGCACATCGGGCGCTTGGCGGCCCTCGCCTCGGATCTCGCGCAGGGCGCGCTCGATCCTGCGACTCGTCCAGTTATTCGTAGTAGTAGTAGTAGTAGTAGTAGTAGTAGTAGTAGTAGTAGTGGTAGTGGTAGTAGCAGTAGTAGTAGTAGTAGTAGTAGTAGTACTATTACTACTACTACTACACTACTACTACTACTACTACTACTACTACTACTAGTACTAGTAGTAGTAGTAGTCGTCGTCGTCGTCGTCGTAGTAGTAGTAGTGGTAGTAGTAGTAGTAGTAGTAGTAGCAGTAGTGGAAGTTACTCGTAGTACACACAATTATCAGTACTAGTAACTAGTTCCCACTAGTACTAGTACTAGTACTAGTACTAGTACTAGTACTAGTACAAGTACTACTACTACTACTACTACTACTACTACTAGTAGTTAGTACTACCACTACTACGACTAACTACTACTAAGACCACTCACACTGCCTGTCCGCCGCGGCCCGGGTGAGCTTGGCCGCACCCTTGCTGAGTGTCTGCTCCATCTGGTCGGAGTGGCGCTGGCACTTGCGCCCGCTCGCGTTTATCCTCGAAAGGACGAACTCGTCCATCCACTTCATTTCCTTCTTGGTCGTCTGGCTAATATGAAATTTACTCAGGCGCTTGGTCAGTCTCTTGAGGATCTCGGCGTTCTAGCTCGTGTGGCCGATCTTCTGCAGGTGGAGCTGCTTGTCCTGCCCGAAGCGTCAGCAGGGTCTGCTTCCTGACCTCGCGGCCGTGCTCGCGCTCCCGCGTGGACCAGCACTCGAGGCGGTGCACGATGCCCTCGAGCGGGCGCTTGGCCGCGACTTGACATGGGATCTCGGGAGGCAGCCTGGCGCCCTGGCTCCTGTCGCGCCTCCGCAGGTTCACTCGGACGCACCCGCGGCCTCGGAAGCCGTTATTGCCAAGCCTCGCCGCGGCAACCTTCTTCTCGAGGGCAGCCCGAACCGCGCCATCGGGCAACCGCCTCGTGGCCCCAGCGCCACTTGCGATGCAGCTCGGCTCTCGCTCGAGCCGGCAGGGAGGCGAACTTCTTCGCGTTGTGCTCGACCGCCTGCTTGCCCCAGTTGAGAAAGATCTGGAGCTTGGACTGCGCCGTTGGGTCTCGTCGCAGCGCGGGCGCAACTCGGGGTCTGTGCGTTCCCGCGTGCCCCGCGCTCGTGCCGCGGGGTCTGCCGCCCGTGCCGAAGCCCCGCTACACGCCGCGGCCGAGGTCGTGCGGGGCGAGGGCCTTGCCCCTGGCGCTCGCATGCTCTCGGCGCACGGCCGCGGCCGCGAATCGCTCCTGCATGGGGTGGGGGGTGGGGGGTGGTGATGCTTAGTGTTGCAGTCGACGCGTGTAGTAAGGATGCGCGGCAAATATGCAATTTCCTCGCAAGGCCCAGAGATGGGCCGAACTGGCGCGAATGCAAGGGCATGACAAGACTGCCCATCCTTGCCACGCGGTTAGATTGCAACATTACTTGTAGGAACGCGAACAAGATGAGAGGGAAAACAATGGTGGGAGACGGAAGAGAGAAGAGGATGGCCCCAGGATCGATTTTCTGAGAATTGCTGGATTCGGGGACTTCTGTTTTATATTTGTAAAGACAGATTCTTCTTAATCGCTTTCAGCCTCGCGCGCGGGGGGCCCATGGCGGGGCCCCGCGGGGGGTGCAATAAACCTGGGGATCGGAAAGTTCGGCCCCTGGGAGGGGGGGGCGGAAGGGAGAAAGAGAGGGAAGAGAAACAACGTGACAATAATGAGGAAGAGAAGGCAACGCACATTTGAAGACGCTGCTAGTCAGCGAAAAGCGATAGCAACTTCGATCCGATAGATAAAAGACGAAGAGCCGAATAAAAAAAAGAAAGAACAGAACAGCTGAAGAAATATGCCGTTGTTGGGGACGGACCTGAAGCCGCAGATCCAAGATCAGACAACATCGGAAGCGCCCGGATCGGTCTCCTCCTCGAGAGGGGCCTTGGGGCGCGTTAAAGCCTCGCCACGGTCCCTGACCCAAGCGAGGTCGGCTTCCACGAGCCCGCGCGAATCCAAAACTTGCCCCCTGCAGGCGCACCCGCCCTGGGAGTCGAATTTGCCTGAGTGGCTGTCCCGCGGGGCCCCAGGACCTCCCAACTTCAGCGCGCCAGCCAGAGTCCGCCGCTCGACGAGGGAGAGGCCCACATGGGGCCCAAGGAGCAGCCCCTTTCAGGTCATGCTTATACGAGGGGAACTTCGACTGACGAGTTCTCCTCAACTGATCGCTGAGCCCTCCCGTGGCACCCGTCTTGGGTCTACAGGGGCCTTGCAATCCTTTCGAGGGGTTCCCCCCCCGAGCAAAAGTTACCACACTTTACGCAGAACTAAAGCCTCCCCTTGGTGCCCCCAACTGCATCCAAAACTTTGGCCCCAAGCAGGGCATGGCCGTTGACGCGGAACACCAGGAGAGCAGACGGTTCCCAATCCCCCAGGTCCTCCCCCTTCCACGGTGGGCCGCCCATCCTCGGCCATGGCCTGGCTGGAGAGGTCGGCTTCAGCAGCGGCGGCAGCAGGCGCTGGGGACGGAGTGACCACGCCTGAGGCCTCCAAGCCAGTCGTGCCCCTCTCTGGCAGGGGCGAGATGGCCACCTCAAGTTGGGCCGCCCACCGCCCAGCCTCCATGGCCAGGCTCCGAAAACCACGCCACAAATACATATCATCACCCGTCCGCCCATGCAGATCGACGTCAGCCTTGGCGAAGGTCTCAGCACGCTGATTCGCACGCTGCCCCCGCGCCGTGGCGACCCCAGACTGGACGTCAGAGGCCGTCGCATGGGCCTTCGTCTTAAAAGCCTCAAAGTCCCAATGGCCAAACGCGGACCAGAACGGGCCCCAAAGGTGACCCCTCGGCGCCCCGGGACCCACGGAGTACCCAGGGCCGTTGGCCAAGGAACCCAGGGTTGACTGACAATCTATATACAACTGAAGCGGGGGAAGACCAAATTGCGTCAGCATAAATGCAGCATAGCCCCCCCCCATCCTTACTGGTCTGCTGGGGGGCGGCGCTCACAGGTACAAGTCCATATACAGACGATAGCATATTCCCAAACCGATCTACACTGCATACAGCCCACCCCGCTCTAGACATGCCCCCCAGGTTGGCCCGCTTGGCGAACCCGTCGAGGAACAGGAGTCCTGAAAGCACACCTGACGAGGGACGATTGTAGGCCCCAGAGGCTCGACGAGCTCGCCTGCTACGTCGGCGTGAACATCGGAGTCTCGCCGCAAAGCTGCAGTAGCTCGAAACAAGAAACCTCGAGCCAACGTGGCTACGGAAGGTTGTTAGCTTGTCGTTGGTGCTCCTTGGTATTCGCGCGATGTTCTTGCTTGTTTCGTTGCTGTTGTGGCCTGCTGTTGCGTCGGTTGCTGGTTTTGCTGTTGTGCTTGCTGTTGCTTCTGCTGTTGTTGTTGCTGCGGTTGCTGTGCTGGTTGCTGTTGCTCTTGTTTGTGTGACCGCTGCTGTTGTTTGCGCGCGTTGTGCTGCTTGCGTGTGTTTGTGTTCTCTGTGGTGTTGGTTTTGTTGTTCTGGCACCTCTTTCTCTCTCTCTATGTATATGTCTCTGTCCCTTTCTCTTTCTCTGTCTCTTTCTCTTAACATTTCTCTGGATATTTCTCGTTATCTTGCTCTCTCTCTCACTCTCTCTCTCTTTTTTTTTTTTTCTCTCTCTCTCTCTCTCTCTCTATCTCTTCTTTTCCTGCCGTCCTCGAGGCCGAGGGTCACCTCGAGAGTTTTCAGCACCTCGCCCTCGCTCTGCCCGAAAGCACCTCACTCGGAGCTCCCAGCGGCTCGCGAGGCGCCTCAGGACTGAGTCAGGACTCGGGGCCGAGGGTTGCGAGGCATCGCGCTGCCTCGTCGTTGCGGGGCCGAGCTTGACCTCTTTCTTATCTTTCTTCTTGTTCTCGAGCTTGGTGGGGGGGGGGGCCTTCTTGTCCTCCGACTTGACCTTCACGTCGTCCGGCTTGACCTCGAGCTTGGCCCTCTTGTCGTCAAGCTTCCTGCCCTCGAGGCTATTGTCCTCGGGTTTGCTGGCGTCCCCCCCCCCCAGCGCGCTGGGTTCCGTTTTCCCTCGCCCACTCGTCGCCCTTCGCCCGCTCGCAGACGCTCTCGTCGTTCGACCGCTCGGCGACAGGCCGACGATCGTCGCTGTCCGACTCGGCCATGGGGTGCTGCGTCCTCAGCTGGCTTCGAATGATTGAGCCGAAATGGGCCGCGGTTGTTTGTTGTTCGTGTTGTTTGTCTTGTTGCTGTTCTTGTTTGTCATGTTGATTTTGCTATTCCTGTGTGTCTTAGTATTGCCTTGTTTTCGCAGCTGTTTTTTGTTCTCTTCTGGCTTGTCTTGTTGCTGTTGTGCCCTGCAGTTGCTGCTGTGTTGCTGTTTGCTGTTGCTGTCGTGGCTGCTGTTGCTTGTGGCTGTGTTCTTGTGTGCGTGAGTGCGTGTTAGTGTGAGTGCGGGTGAACGCGCGGGCGTGCGTGAGTGTGTGCGTGGGAGTGTGCGAGTGTGCGAGTGTGCGAGTGTGTGTGCGTGCGTGTGTGCGTGCGCGCGTGCGTTTGCGCGTGCGTGCGCGCGCCGGTGCGTTTGGGCGTGTGCGCGCGCGTTTGCGCGCCAGGTGTCAAGGCTCAACCCTCGACCCTCGGATCGAGGATCCGAGATCCCGGAGTCCAAGCTTGGCGATCCTCGGATCTAGGATCCGAGGTGCTCGCAGATACTCAAGACCAAGATCTCGGATCCTCGATCCGAGGACGGAGGATCGAGCCTGCTCGGTGGCAGCGCGGGCCCGAGGACGACCAGTGGAGCGATCTACTATCGCCAGGGCTCGGTCTTCGAGCCTCGGATGTCGAACCCGAGATCCTCCAGTTCAAGCTTGGCGACCCTCGGATCTAGGATCCGAGGTGCTCGCGTGATCTCGGACCCTCGATCCGAGGATAATAGGGGATCGAGCCTGTTCGGTGGCAGCGAGGGCCCGAGGACGGCGGGGGGGGCGATGCGCCATCGCCGAGGCTCGGTCCTCGAGCCTCCGATGTCGAACCCGAGATCTTCCAGTCCAAGCTTGGCGCCCCTCGGATCTAGGACCCGATGTGTCCGCAGATGCTCGAGACACAGATCTCGGAACCTCGATCCGAGGATGGAGGATCGAGCCTGCTTGATGGCGGCATGGGCCCGACGACAGCGACGGTAAACTCGAGGATCGCCGAAGCTCGATCCTCGATGCTTGGATAGCGAGCCCGGGAACTTTGAGTCCAAGCGTGGCGACCCTCGGCTCTAGAACCCGATGTGCTCGCAGATGCTCAAGACCCAGATCTCGGATCCTCGATCCGAGGATGAAGGATCGAGCATGCTCGATGGTAGTGTGGGCCCGAGGACGGCGTCGCCGAGACTCGATAGTTACTCGATCCTCGGATCGCGAACCAGATATCTTCGAGACCGAGCTTGGCGATCCTCGGATCTAAGATCCAAGGTGCTCGAAGATGCTCGGAACCAAAATCTCGGATCCCCGATCCGAGGATCTAGCCTCCTTGATGGCGGCCTGGGCCTGACGACAGCGACGGTGGCGATCGAGGATCGCCGAGGCTCGTTCCTCGATGCTCGGATCGCGAACCCGAGATCATCGGGCCCAAACTTGGCGGCCCTCGGATCCAGGACCCGAGGTGCTCGAAGATGCTCGGACTCAGATCTCGGATCATCGATCCGAGGACGGAGGGTCGAGCCTGCTTGATGGCGGCATGGGACTGACGACAGCGACGGTGAACTCGAGGATCGCCGAGGCTCGCTCCTCGATGCTCGGATCGCGAGCCCGGGATCTTCGAGTCATGTGCTCGCAGATGCTCAAGACCAAGATCTCGGACCCTCGATCCGAGGATGAATGGTCGAGCATGCTCGACGGCAGCGCGGGCCCGAGGACGAAGTCGCCGGGGCTCCATAGTTACTCGATCCTCGGATCGCGGAGCCGATATCTTCGAGACCGAGCTTGGCGATCCTCGGATCTAGGATCCAAGGCGCCCGAATATGCTCGGAACCAAGATCTCGGATCCCTCATCCGAGGATCTAGCCTCCTTGCTGGCGGCCTGGGCCTGACGACAGCGACGGCGGCGATCGAGGATCGCCTGGGTCGCCCGGGCTCGATCCTCGATGCTCGGATCGCGAACCCGAGATCACCGGGCCCAAGCTTGGCGGCCCTCGGATCCAGGACCCAAGGTGCTCGAAGATGCTCGGACTCAAGATCTCGGATCATCGATCCGAGGATGGAGGGTCGAGCCCGCTGAATTCCTCGACGCTTGATCGAGGATCACTCGGCGAGAGGGGGGGGAATAGTACTCCGCAGCCTGGAACGCCACTCGCGCGTGCTCGAGCGCTCTCTTGGAACTTGAAAATCAGATGGGGCTCGAGCGCGCGCCTCGAAACGGCGCCCTCGCAGAGAAAAACATGGGGCGCTTGGCTCGGGGAGCTCGTGCGCCAAGCTCTCAGGCGTCCACGGGCATGAACGAGGCGGGCTCTGGCTCGGCCTTCGCGTCGGCCTGGCTCCTCTCGCCATCGCGCTTGTTCGTGAAGAGCTTGTCGCACTCGGGCTGTATCTGGGCAAACTTCTCGAAATGCAGCTTGATGTGGTTTTCGAGCAACATTGTGTCGTGTTCCTGCTGCTTGACGGTTTTCGAATAGTCCCGCTAAGCGCGCTTGTCTTGGCAGTTCCGCCCCTGCAGCTCGCAGCTCATGCCGGCTGTCTTCTTGACGGACCAGCGCCACTTGATAATCGCTCGCGCGGTGGCCCTGGCGACCCCGTCGCCACTGATCGAGGCCATGGAGGTCTCGTTGCACCGCTTGACGTACTCCCGGGCCTTGCTCGGCATCAAAGCGTAGAGCTGCTCAGCAGCGCCGGCGGGCCCCTCGCCCCAGTGCTCGACGGGCTCGAACTTCTTGTTGAGCGGCAGCGCTAGCTCTTGGAGGTGGAGGAGCTCGGCGGGGATGCTCGAGAGGGCACGGCCGACGCGCTCGGTGTAGGAGCCGTGGGTGAGCTTCTGGACGTTCTCGGCGCCGAGCTCCATGTCTCTCTTCTTGGCGAGCTCCTGCAGCTTGGCCCTGAAGCCCGGCACGACCTCGCAGAGGTCCTCGGGCGGCTCTCCGCGGTTCGCGCCGCCGCTGCCCGCTCGATGCGCCTCTTGTCCTGCTCGTTGAAGATGCGGCCATGCTCGATGCTCTTGTAGGACCCGCCCTGGTACACCACGTCGAGCACGGCTTGCTGGGCGCTGCTTGACCACAAGGCGCTCTCGGCCTTGAAATAGCAGCTCGTCGTCATCGCTGCATTCGTGCCTTGCGCGCTCGACTGGCACAGCTTGTCGAGGATCTCCTCGTTCTGCTTGGCCATGCGCTCGGGGTCACGACGTTCCTGAAGGCCCCGACGGGGGCGCTCGCCGCCGCGGCGCGCTCGGCGGGCTGGGGCATCGCTGAGGCTCGCGACGCAGTCAGGGGCAACGATGTGGGGGGATGGGCACTGGGGGGGAACATCGACTTGGAATCGGCGATACATCGCCGATGCATCGGCGATGCGCGCCCGATCGTGAATCCGCACGTTCCTGGCAAGGTTCGGCATGCCTATCCCCCCTATCGCTGCCCCTGGGGCGAAGAGGCTCGGCGCCTCGAAGAGGCTCGAAAGCTTGGAGTCTCGGAGACTCGGGGAAGCTCGGGCCTGGGCAGCTTGGGGGGCAGAGGATGATGATGATGATGATGAGGAGGAGGAGGAGGAGCAGGAGGAGGAGGAGGAGCAGCAGGAGAAGGAGGAGGAAAGGCCACGAACCGTGTAAGGGGTGCGCTAAGAATGGAACTCACTGAACTCCAATGCTCTGCCTGCTCGAAAAACACATCAAAATCCAATCGGCCCCCCCTATGGCCCTGCCGCACGTTCCTGACTCGGGAATGGCTAAGAAAATGAGAATCCCATGGCCCTGCCGCGCGTCCGTAACGTGGGCAGACTGAACTGGTGAGAATCCCACAGCCCAGCCACACGCTCGTGATTGCGGAAGCTGGTGTGGTGAGACCACCATGGCCATGCTCAGCGTTTTTGATGCTATTGCTAGTCAACATGATATGATAGCAACTGCGATTCGCAACTCTCCCCGTGGAATATAAAGATCGGCCCCCGCGCCCCTCCACAAATAAATCCTGCTGGACGGGGATCAAAAAAATAGGAGGGGTGAAGGGGGGGGGTAAACTTTATTCTCGCGCGCGCTCGGTTCTCCTCTCCCCGACTTTGTGGGGTTCGAAAGGACAAAAAATTGGTGGCCCCACTCGGGAATTCACGATGAAGGAGCGTCCGTCCTGGAAAACTTCGGTGTGTGAATCCAAGTAGCGCCCAGCGGCGAGGAACCTCACGCGAAAGAAACTTCCGGAGCAGCGATCCCCGAGTCTCGAACCTTGGCCCTTGGACTTCGACCGAAGTCTCGTCGTCGTCGTCGCTGTCGCCGTCGTCATCGTCGTCATCGTCATAGGGATCGAGACTGTCGTAAACAGCGTCGTCGTCGACTTCGACGTCGTCGTCATCGTCGTCGCCGTCGTTGTCGCCGCCATCGTCGTCGTCGTCGTCGTCGTGGTCGTCGTCAACTTCGACATCATCGACGTCGTAACAGTCATCGTCGCTGTCGTCGTCGTCGTCGTCATCGGCTCCGTCATCCATTCTCGTCGTCGTCTTCGCCGCCGCCGCCGCCGTCGTGGTCGTCGTCGTCTTCGTCGGCGTCGTGGTCGTCGTCGTCGTCGCTGTCGTGGTCGTCGTCGTCGTCGACTTCGACGTCGTCGACGTCGTGGTCGTCGTCGTCCGCGTCGTTGCTACCGTCCGCTTCGTCGTCACCGTCTCCCGCTCCGTCGCCACCGACTTCCGCTTCGTCGTCGTCGTCGGCGTTGGCGTCGACGTCGTCGGCGTCGTCGTCGGCTTCGTCCACGTTTTCAGCTTCGCAGTCGTCGTCGTCGTCGTTGTCGCCGACGTCGTCATCGCCGTCGTCGTCGCTGTCGCCGTCGTCAACTTCGACGTCGTCGTCGTCGTGAGCGTCCGCTTCGTCGTCAACGTCTTCCGCTTCGTCGCCACTGTTTTCCTCTTCGTCGTCGTCGACGTTGGCGTCGTTGTCGTCGGCGTCATCGTCATCGGCTTCGTCGACGTCTCCAGCTTCGTGACGTCGGCGTCGTCGTCGTCTTTGAAGCCGTCGTCGTCAGGTTCGTCGTCGTCGTCGTCCGCTTCGTCGTCACCGCCTTCTACTTCGTCTTCCGCTTCGTCGTCGTCGACTTTGGCGTCGTCGTCGGCGTCGTTGTCGTCGGCTTCGTCGTTCTCTTCAGCCTCGTCATCGTCGTCTCAACCATTGTCGTCGTCGTCGCCGTCGTCGGGGTCGCCGTCGCCATCGTCGTCGTCCGCGTCGTCGTCGCCGCCGTCGCCGTCGCCGTCGCCGTCGTCGTCGTCGTCGTCGTCGTCGTCGTCGTCGTCCGCGTCGTCGTCGCCGCCGACTTCCGCTTCGTCGCCGTCGCAGCGCGCGAGCGGCCACCCTGGGCCGCCGGCACCGAGCAGCGCAGAGAGACGGCCCGCCCCCCTCACCCGACGCCGGCGAGGTAGGCCTCGAAGTCGGCCAGCGTGACCGCCCCGCTCCTCGACGGCTCGGCGGCGGCAGCGCCGATGACGCCAGCGCCGAAGACGACGACGACGATGACGACGGCGCCCATGACGACGACGACGATGACGACGACGCCGACGACGACGCCGACGAAGAAGTCGGCCAGCGTGACCGCCCCGCTCCTGACGGCTCGACGCCGACGACAACGACGCCCATGACGACGACGACGATGACGACGACGACGAAACCCACGACGCCGACGGAGCCGACGACGCCGACGACGACGACGACGACGTCGGCCAGCGTGACCGCCCCGCTCCTCGACAGCTCGGCGACGGCAGCGCCGATGACGCCATCGCCGAAGACGACGGCAATGACGACGGCGCCCATGACGACGACGACGATGACGACGACGACGCCGACGACGACGACGAAGTCGGCCAGCGTGACCGCCCCGCTCCTGACGGTTCGACGCCGACGACGAGGACGACGCCCATGACGACGACGATGGCGACGACGACGACGAAACCGACGAAACCGACGACGCCGACGACGAAGTCGGCCAGCGTGACCGCCCCTGAAGGCGCCGCTCACACGCAAGAGTGACCCTGACAAGGGTGATCTTCCCGAACCCCTCGCGCCGTGAGAAGATCACGACGGGAGGTTATTCGCTCTCTTCGGCCTCTGGGGGCCCATCCTGGCCCTCGGGACCGTCAAAAAACGACTCGGGAGGGTTTGGACCTCCGGGGGTCGTGCCATGAAAACCACAACAGACAGCATGACGTCGGGGGTGGAGCTTCTGTGCGCAGCTTCGGGAGCCCCCGCGGAGGTGGGGGGGGCAGGCCAACGCGCGCAGGGCAACGCTGGGGGGAGCCCAGCGGGCTCGCACCAGTGGTCCCTCCGGCGACACGTCGCTCCTGCGCATAGCTGTAAGGCACTCCCTGGCCCCATTCCTCTCCTGGTCGTCGTCGTCGTCCTGGTCGTCCCACTCTCCTCCTGGTCGTCGTCGTCAACGTCGTCGACGTCGTCGTCGTTCTGACGACATCGTCGTCGACTTCGCCGGTGTCGTGGTCAGCTTCGTCGTCATCGGCTTCGTCGTCGTCTTCAGCTTCGTCATCGTCGTCGTCGTCGACGCTCATCGTCATCGTCATCGTCGTCATCGCCGTCGACGTCGTTGTCGTCGTCGACTTCGACGTTGTCAACGTCGTCGTCGTCGTCGTTGTCGACGTTGACGTCGTCGTCGTCGTCGTCCACGTCGTCGTCGTCTTCGATGTCGTTGTCGTCGTCGTCGTCGTCGTCGTCGTCGACTGCATCGTCGTCGACGTCGTCGTCGGCTTCGGCGTCGTCGTCGTCGGCTGCATCGTCGTCGACGTCGTCTTCGGCTTCGGCGTCGTCGTCGGCTGCGTCGTCGCCGTCGTCGTCGTCGGCTTCGGCGTCGTCGTTCGGTCCGCCGATCTCGGTGGAGCGCCTGCCGCGGGGCCTCGCCCCGATGCATGCCGTCCCGGGCTCAGGGGGCGAGGGTGGCGGCGAAGCCGACGACGACGCCGAGGCCGACGACGACTTTGAGAAGGCGGCCGGGTGGGGTGGAGACGTGCTGTGCAAGTGCAACTGCCCGGATCTAACATAAAAGCGCCAATCTGGAGCGGTCCATCTCACCGTCCGCCGCCGCCGTCCTCGTCTTCTGCGTCCTCGCCCGCGTCGTCGCCGTCGTCGGCTTCATGCGCAAGGGGCCAGCTCGGTTCCTGTTATCCCATGCAAAATCCGCGCGGAAACGGTCCTGATCCTCTCTCCCCAGGTTTACCTTGGCCAGTTCGTCACTCCGGATCGACTTCTGACTGTCCTGGGGCAGGCTTCCAGAGGTCAATGCGGGAAAAGGCTCCTCGAGCTCCATATCTGAGGTGGGACGGCATGGGGGGACCAGCTCAGGGGTGGGGGGGGGAGAAACATCGAGCTCACATCGGATACGCGTCTCAGACATCGAGCTCGAGTCGGATACACATCCCCGATAGATCAGCGATGGACCACCTGGTAGCGAAACCCCGCGCGTACCTGGCCAGGGTGGGCTTTCAGCTCCATGTGTCGGCGATGAATTGGCGATTGGGGGTCGATGCCCCCCCCCATAGAGCCAACCTCCCCCCCCTCTGACGTTACCCCTGGTATCTCCCGTCCAGGTCGTCTGGCTTTCGGGTCATGATCTCGGTCTCTAGCCGCCGCTCGGTACGATTCTTGCACTCCCAGAGCGATCTCAACGAGACGCAGCTGGTGGAAACCACCCCAGATCTCACAATCTTAAAACAAAGATCGAAAACTTCGCCCAGGGGGCAAGGCGGAGCAGGCTGGCTCAGACGGCTCAGAAGGCCTCTGGCCTTCTGAAGAGCTTTCTGGGCCTGCTCCGGAACCACAGACGGCTTTTCAGGAGGCCAGAGAGCTTCCGACCAGCCCCGTCGCCTTCCGAGCAGGCCTGCCCCCTCTTACCTCCCCCTCGGCGCGCCGCCGGGAAAATCCCTATCGGTGCTCGCGGGCGAATGAAATATCCGAATTCACGAACTCGTCAGCCAATCCCCTGGGCCCCGTTTTTTCGTGGCTGTCCCGCGCGGGGCGCACCCGTGCGACCGCGTGCCCGCGGGACTGCGCTCCGGAACCCAGACCACGTGGGCGTGGATATGGATACGTTCGCCGCTCGTGAGGGGAGGGGGGGAGAGGGAGGCAGAGAGGGAGAAGGAAGGGAGGGGGAGGGAGAGGGAAGGGATAGGGGAAGGAGAGGGATAGTGAGGGAGAGCGAGGGAGAGGGGAGGAGGCGGAGGGAGGGAGGGCGAGGGAGAGGAGAGCATGAGAGAGGCGGGAGGGGGAGGGGGAGGCGGGGAGGGGGGGAGCTCACGATGAACAGAATCAAAAACAACTACATAAGCATAAGCTCTTGGCGCTCCGCGCGGATTTCTCGGATCGGCGCCAGACCCCCCTCCCTGGCGCGCGGAGCGCGCCAGGGGCATCACCAGAGGCGCCGCCGGGGGGGGGCCCAGCGCGGATCCAAGAGATCGCCCAGAGCGCCACAAGTTGATGCCTATGGCGTTCTTGTTCTTCTAGAGGATGGAGGAGAGCTCGCGGTCATCACCCCCCTCATTACGCCCCCTCAGATCCTTCAGCTCAACGATCTGACCCCCGAGCGTCTCCATGGCGACTGGGGACGCGAGGAATACTGAACTGATGGATCTCGATGTACCAGGACACCGGAATCCATCGGTTCAGTCATCCTCGCCCCCGCAGTCGCCATGGAGACGCTCAGGGGCCATGCCTCTAATCTGAAGGATCTCCGGGTGCGCACTCCAGCCCCGCCTGCACGGTTTCCCCCGGGGCCCTAGGGGGCCCGAGAAGAAGGAGGAGGAGGAGACGACGTACCCAAGAAGGTCCGTCCGATCGCCGGCCTCGAACTCGGTCGACGCGAACGCATCGACGGAGGGAGAGCGGGCCCCTGCTGGGTGGCGCGTGTTCATTCTCGGCATCCCGAGGGGCGTCGCAACCCAGTGCCATTTCCGCCACCAGCAGGGCCCACAAAAGATGGCGCTCGAAGCAGACCAGATGTAAAAGGACCACCTCGCAAGCGAGGGCATAAAAGAGGGTGGAAGGAGAGAGCCAGTCACTGGATGACGGGCCCCCGTCTCCTTCAAGAGAGAGCCGAGAGGCACAGGGCACTGCGGGAGAGTCATCGACCGCAACATGCCGACGCCTCTGGAGCCTCGATCGACCCCCCCCCCATCCCAACTCCCGCACACTGGCCAACCCACCCCCCACTGAACAGAGAGAAAGACAGAGCACAGTGACGATGAGAGCATCTCACCGATCGAGCGCCAGCTTTGCAGCACCTCGAATGTCGCATGCGCGCTCAAGAGACGTTGGAGTCTTCTGAGCAAGGTCTTTCGCCTTGTGGTACATATGGAATGTCAATGCAACCGCCCCAAGGCATTCTTCGCGTGAGAGTTCCGATCCCGCCCGCCCCTAGTCAGACGCCACCCCCAGGCCCGACCGTAGACTCGGCGAGCCAGGAAAATGGCGTCTTCTCCAGGGAAAGTGCATTGCTAAATGATACATTCTCGGGCAGCGCAAATAGTGTGCAATCTCGTCGGGCTCTGCGCTGCCCCAGATGCAGCTCGTGGGAGGGTTGCCCATGTGCAGTCTGAGCGTGGTCGCCCACGCTCCGCAGAGGGTCTCGATGACACTCCATTGCCATGCAGACTTGAGACTCGCGAGGCAGGTCCGACACAAATCCCACCGTCCGACCACCGACCACCGCCTCTCCCCCCCCCCCCCCCCCAGGAGTCGGGACCTGCCACGCGAGAAGCCTTTTACCCAGCGTCTTAGGGAATGAGTCAGGAAAAGCGGCTGCTCGAAGTGCGCCTGCAACGATGCGCTGCGGGTTTGGGCGGCGAGCTTCCTGCAGAGCTAGCCGCGCTCACGCGCCGCACGAAACGCCGTGCGCCACCTGTGCTTATCAGGGAAGAGGGGGGGGGGGGCGGAAGCCTCGTCCTTTCCATGAATTGCGCGATTGAAAAAGGGCGCTGCCAGCAGGGCGCTGAATATTTCCCTGCAGTGAAGCGAACTATCGTAGCATTGTCTTGAGCATATTCTTTCAAGCTGCGTAGTGCACGCTGCCAGGTATGATTCATAATGCGAAATGAGGTGCGCCAGCTGCTGGCCCATCCAAGCAATGAGACAGACGACGGGGCAATGGCGAGCACATGTTAGGGCGTTCAGATCAGCGAGGCCGAGGCTGTTCGGCGGCAGCCTGAGCAGCTCGCGCAAAGCCTCCACATCGTAGGCAGCGGAGATCGGGAGGTCCCCTTCTGCATCAGGGATGATGCTGGCCTTGCGGGTCTCGGCGTCCAACAAGATGATGTAGGACAAGAAGTTACGTCCTGGGATGCAACCTTGTTGAGCCTCGTGGGTGCGCTCTTGGGCAACCTGACGGATCTGGAAGATGGCGGCAGAAGCCATGATCTTAGTGTCCGTACTCCTGAGGCTGAGCGGACGAAGCTTCCCTGGGGACCGCGCGCGTCCTTGGGCATCTTCGGTCTCCGAACCTTTGGGAAGAAAAGCGGAATGCCATCATTGAGCTCGAAGGGTGCCGAATGGCCGCCGTGCAGGTCTGTCATTTGTTTATGTGGGACTGGTAGTAGTTCGGGTCGCGCTTTCCATGCCGCGCAAGGAAATTGATCGGGGCCAGGGGCCAGGGCGCGTCCTTGTTCGGGTTCAGTTGGAAGTCTAAGAGGTCGGAGGTCTTGCGGGGGGCAACTTTGTCGAGGCACTCCTGCAGAGCCTCCCCCCGAACTGCTTCGGCGCCGAAGATGGGTTTCCAATGGGAGGTCAGAGCGGATGCAATCTGCTCGGGACCCCTGGGCTCAGCCGGGGTCTCTCCCAGGCTTTCGGGTCTGACCCCTGCGAGAACGAGACGATGGGCCTTGGGGGCCCAGAGGGTAGCGCGCTTCTCGTGCATCCTCGCCGCTCGTCTCTCACCCTCGACCGCCGCCCCCTCCCCTTTGGGCGCCCTGCTTTCAGCAAGTCTGGCCTCCATCTGTCCAAACTCGCAGATAGCGGCGTGCGCGATGAGGGCGAGCCCCGGCCTGTCGCGGAGCTCAACGGCACCGTTGGCCACGTGGAGGAAGCGCGCGCTGTCGGCGGTGGTGGCCTTCAACTCCTGGGCCGTGTAGATGTCGCTGCGCCAGACGCAGCTGGCTATTGCTCTCAGGATGATGACGCGGTCTCCCATGGCACGGGAGTCTGTGGCCGAGATCGGAAGTCGCCGTAGTTCGTCGCGGACCTGACGAGCAGACTCCGTCATGAAGTCTTTCATGCAGCGCCATTGGCACACGATTGGAAACCGATCAAGTTGGGCCGCGTCGAGAAGTTGCCCAAAGATCTCCCGGTTGCGCGGGTCACGAAATACATGTTCAATAATACTGGTCTGTTGATCATGCCGAGCGCGGTCTCGAAGGTGAGAAACGATCGGCGCGTGGTCGCTGAGCCTGGAGCCAGAGACGGCGGCCGCGCCAATGTCAAACTCCGCTGAAACTTCGACATCTAGCAGAACGTGAGCTGGAGTTCCGATAAATAGTCTATCCAATGTGGCCGCGGATGCCGCGTCTCTGCAATGGCGCGCGGAGCCGGCTGTCGATGCTTCAGCGAGCATGGAGAAGAGACGTTCACAAAATGCTTGCAGGGGCTGAGGTCCACGACTACGTTCTGAAGGGACAGAGCCAGAGATGAAGCCTTCCGAAATGGGGTCCAGGTAGCTGCGCATCGGGCCCGACTTGACGCTAAAGTCACCAGAAGCCAGAAACGCTCTCGTAGCGGGGTTTTGAAGGTTCCAACCAACAAGTTCCCTCCATTTAGCCCCTATCTTGTCCGGCGCTCGGCCATCCAGTTCAGAGTTGTGAACGCTCATGACCTCCATGGTGAAGTTCTCCATGTCATTTGTGCTGGTGTGGAGGGCGCCCCTGCCAGGAGCTAAAATCTGATGTTGGCATCGAACACGTGGGTCATCTTGGCCTCGAACGTCCATGGGGGCCAAGAATGCAGTGCCACCAGCCTTCTGCGAGAGATGGTTGAAAAAAGATCGCGCGCGGGTGCGGGTAGGCCGCCAGCGCAGTGGTCAGCTTACCCAGCGTCCCTCTGCATTCTTGAAGTAGAATCACTGCTCTCTGTCGCGTGAACAGGGCGAGCTTGTTAAGCTTGGCTTTGCGACGGTGAGGCTTGTAACAAAGCAGGCCCCTGGCATCCCAAGAGATGATAGTGCCACTGCGCCGCTCCTGGACAGATGTCCATGGCGACCATCGTCTGCTAAATAGACCGCGCAGACGTATCCACGCTAGCGAGCGCCTGTCCAAATGCAGTACCGATGTTTGCTTGTCAATCTCGACGCGGGCGAGGATGGGCATGCCCCATCGCTATTTGGAAGGTTCGTCTGGTCCTTGAACTTCGACGACAACGAGGGGCACTGCATTAAAGGTGACGATGCTCTTGGCCCGCTGCGCTCCGACGTTGTGCTCTGCGAATGCGCCCTGCATGTTGCGCTGGAAGAGTGTTGTTTGGAGCTCACATATGACCTTCTTGGCGTTCTTGCCTGCGCTGACGTCTTCAGGAGTAGTGGTACCTCCTGTGTCGAAGCCGCTGACAGTACGAAAGCCAGCTGAAGTCTTGAGTGCTCGAGAGAGTGCCAGGGCTCGAGCAGGGGCAGTCGCGCCCTCTTGAATTTACAAGTGGAGTCGTCGTTGAGGCACATCACCATGAAGAATAAGTTGATCAACAGGAACACCAGAAACGTGTATCCATCCAGCCAGCGCCGTCTTGATAGCCGGCCATTGCTCTCGGGGCTCCAATGCTGAACACTCTAGGGTCTGGTACTCGGTCCTAAGTCGCAAGTTTCTGGACGTCAAAAGGGACTGTCGCTTTTGCCATAGCCAAGGTCTGCTCCATCGCACGAATGTGTTGTCGCATTCGTTGTTGGTATGTTTCCACTTTGTCTGCTCGAGACTGCAGCTCGTGAATACTTTTGTCGTGCACCTCGAGGTGGGACGCAGTCTGCCTGCTGACCGCCAGGAACTCGTGCACCTGTGCGTTGAAGAGCTGTTGCTGCTGAGCAATGAGGGCATTTGCCGTTGCCGTGAGTTGCGCCGTCGCCGTTGCGACTTGCTCCTTTCGCAGTGCCGCCAGCCTTTGTTCCAAATGAGCCAGGTCGCCAAGCAGAGGAGGAGCATCATGATCTCGTGGGGTAGGTAAGCCACACACTGGCGTGCCAGAGGCTGAAAGCTCACCTTCAGGGAACGTAGAAAACATGTCCAAATCTTCTGCAACTTCACGTTTGGCACGTGGTGAGAGAAGAATGTGTTCAGGTCCGTGAGGCGGAGCAGGTCCGCCGCTAGCTCCTGCATGTTGCTGTTGGCCAGCCGCTGCAGTTCTCCAAGGGTCCCGTTCTGCAAGAGCGTCTGTACGTGGAACTGAAGGTCCTGATGATCGCGGCTGTGCTCGGTCTGAATCACGATGTCCTTCAGGTCCACGATCGCGCTCTCTGTCGTCGTCCCGTCTCTCTCTGTCCCGACGGTCGCGGTGTCGCCGGTGTCGGTGTGCACGTGTGGACCCACGGCGGTCGCCTCCGCTCCTACTCTTGGAGTGACTAGCGTCCTGCCGTCTACGGCCAAGGGGATGAGGATTAGGTATCCGAGCACCGTCGGAGGAGGGTGAACTGCTGCTGGAAGCAGGCATTGCGTCTGCGTGAAGGAGTTGTTGTCGTGTCTGTTGCCAGTGATTAGGTCCGAGCCGAAACCAACGCATCGTGTCCGAGGTGGGGCTCCAAGATGGATGTACAGCTGCGGCGCCAACGCTTGGACGGTCACCTGCCTGAGCGCGGTCAGAATGATCAGGATATGGATGCCAGCAGCGGTGTGCGCCAGGCTGGTCTTTGAGTCTGGAGTGCCCGCGACTGCGCAGGACTGAAATATGGAAATAGTCGGGCTGGCGCGTGGCCCCTGAAGTGGCGCCAAAAACTTGGAGACTGTCCTCGGCCCAGAGGTCTCCATGTGGCAGCAGCGCGGCACGTTGAACTTTAGCCACAAGAAGAAGGAGGAGGAGGAGGAGGAGGGGGAGGGGGAGGGGGAGGGGACAAGCTAGGTGCGCTCGCGTCATATCTGACGTCCTACCCCTCCCTCCAATCCCTTACCATGGCGTTGATTTTCTCTATCCGCGGACGCGTGTCGTAGCGGACCTGCGGCTCCGCGCGCGCGTGAGTAGTGGGTGGTGGTGCGCGTGCGTGCGTGCGTGCGTGTGTGCGTGGTTGTCGTGGTGGTTTTGGTGGTGGTGGTGGTGGTGGTGGTGGTGGTGGTGGTGGTGCTGGTGGTGGTTGTGGTGGTGGTGGTGGTGGTGGTGGTGGTGGTGGTGGTGGTGGTGGTGGTGCGGCGCGGTGGTGGCGGGCGGATGGGCGCGCGAGAAAGAGGCCCGCGCTGGGGCGAGAACGCCATCCTGAACGACGGAGGCCAAACACCGATCCGAAAATGAGGCCCACGCTGCAGCGGGAGCACGATTCGGAACGATTCGGGAGCAGAAATGAGGCCGGCGCCTCAGCGAGAGCAGCATTTTGGAAAAAAACGCAGGCGAAAACCCGTTTCCCGGGAATCCTGTGTAAAAAACAGTACGCGGGGGGGGGGGGCGGATATCTTCGGGACGCCATCAGGGGAAGTGGGAGAGTATTTTCAGATTGTGTAATTGTAAAGGAGGAGGAGGGGGGAGGGGGATGGGGGATGAAGAGGAGGAGGAGAAGGAGGAGGAGGAGGAAGAGGAGGAGGAGGAAAAGGGGGAGGGGAAGAAACAGGAGGGAGGGGGAGGAGGGGGAGGAGGGGGAGGGGGAGGAGGAGGAGGGGAGGAGGAGGAGGAGAGGAGGAGGGGAGGAGGAGGAGGAGGAGGAGGGAGGAGGAGGAGAGAGGAGAAAGGAGGGAGGAGGAGGGAGAGGGAGGAGGAGGAGGGAGGGGGAGGAGGAGGGGGAGGGCATCCTGGAGCGGTCCATCTCGTAGAAGATCTCGTCCGCGCGCGCCGCGGCCGGGCGGCAGGCGGCCTCGCACGCGCGGCGGAAGGAGGCGGCGTCCAGCGATCCGCGGCCCGCCTCGTCGAGCGAGGCGAAGAGCCTCGGGGCGGCGGCGGCGGCGGCAGCGATCGGGAGGACGGGCAAGCGGGGTAAGGCTTACGCAGGATGCAAGGGTACCTGGAAGGGCTGGCCAGCGAAAGTTGGCAAGGATGCGCCGAAGGGGCAAGGATGCGAGGGTACCCTGGCCAAGCTGCCCCATCCTCACGATAATGGTTGACTTTAGGTCGGGCCTGTGCCCCTACAGTGGGATTTTGGACGAACGAATAAGAAAAATACTCCAAAAGCATATTCAAGAAATGATCAAACATACTCTCAAAATCGTCCCCCGACTATTTTTTGACTGCTTTTGAAAATTCCGTCTGTAGAAGGACGTGCCCGACTTAAGGTTGGGCGACAGGTGGGGTTGACCGGAAAAAACAGCCTTGAGCATCCTCCTGAAAATACTTCTGCCGCGCGCGTGAATATTCTGATCCACGCGACGCCCATTCTGATTCAGCCCGAACGCTCGCGTCGCACTTGCCTCGCGGCGAGACGACACCGCACTGACTCGAACGCCCAGAAAAGGACCGGCATCCGCAAAACGGCTCTGGTTGACCAGGCTGGAGCAGGTACGGCCACGTCGCGCCGCTGCCAGAGATGCATCCACGCGCCGCTCTGTCCCCCATGGCCCGCGGCCTGCAGTCAGCGCCGATCGCAACCCAGAGGAAGAGGAGGAGGAGGAGGAGGAGGGGGAGGAGGATGAGGAGGAGGAGGAGGAGGAGGAGGAGGAGGAGGAGGAGGAGGAGGAGGCCCCCTCGCGTCGTGGAGAAAGCCGCGGCGGGAGGGCTTCCGCCGCGCTCGGGCCCCGGGGGGGGCCCTCGTCGGGCCTCCGGGCCGTCCAAAATAAAACAAACTCGGGGTGAGAGGCCGGTCCGGGGGAGCGGGTCCGGGCCTCGGGGGTCGCGCCACGGCAAAAGTCGGGGATGGACAGACCCCCCTTTAGTAAAACGTGGTTTAGTGAAAACGACCTGAGGCCCAAACCTGGCGGCCGCAAGCCTGGAAAATAACGGCCACGGCGCCCTCTCGAGAACCGAATACGGACAATTCACTAATCGACGTGTCACTGTTGGGGGTTCTGTCCACCCCCGAGGCAAAAGCATGGCGTCGGGGGTCTGGGAGGGAGGCGCGAGGAGGGTGCAGGGCCCTCGGGCGCCCACGTCGAGGCTTCTCGAGCGGGGGCTGGCCACCGAGGGCAGTCTCAGGGGCGGAGCGAAGAGGCGCAAGGATGCAGAGGGGTACCCCCTGGGAAGGTCGCGCAGCCTCGACGTCGGCTGCGGCTGCACGACAGACACCTACCAATGAGATCTGGGCGCTGCAGTTTGTTTTCACGCCTGGCGTTTCCTCTCGGCTGATCGCGCCCCAGGAGCCATCGCGGATCGATCTGGTTTCAAAGATGGCGCGCCAAAGCGGTGTCCAGGCCTTCGGCCGCGATCTCGTACGACGCATCATTGCTTCGCGCCGTCGCGCCCCGGGAGCCATCCCACGCGCAGAAGCGGGGCCCAGGCATTCGGCCGCGATCTGCCCGCATAGTGGGCACTCGCCGAAGACTCAGATTGGACCTCGCCATCCCTGGGGCGCTGCGATCTGCGAAACTGTCGCCACTTTCGAGGGCTGCTGGGGGGGCCAGTAGTGGGTACTCGCCGAAGACTCAGATTAGACATCGCCATCCCTGGGGCGCTGCGATTTGCGAATATGTCGCCGCTTTCGAGTGCTGCTGGGGGGCCAACGCAGCGGGCACTCGTCGCAGGCTCAGATTGGACTTCGCCATCCCTGGGGCGGTGCGATTTGCGAAATCGTCGCCGCTTTCGAGGGCTGCTGGAGGGGCCAGCATAGTGGGTACTCGCCGCAGGCTCAGATTAAACCTCGCCATCCCTGGGGCGCTGCGGTCTTGCGAAACTGCTGCCACGTTCGAGAGCTGCTGGGGGGGGGGGCAACAAAAGGGGGCACACGCCGAATATTCAGATTAGACCTCGCCATCCCTGGAGGGGCTGCGATCTGCGAAACTATCGCCACTTTCGAGAGCTGCTGGGAGGGGGGGGCAGCAAGGCGGGCACTCGCCGCAGTTTCACATTAGACCTCGCCATCAAGTGAAACTGTCGCCACTTTTGATGGCTGCGTGGGGGCCAGCATAGTGTGTACTGGCCGCAGATCCAAGTTAGACTCCGCCATCTCTGGAAGGCTGCGATCTGCGAAGCCTTCGCCGCTTTCGGGGCTGCTGGGGGGGCCAGCATAGATCCCTGGGGGGCTGCGATCTGCGAAACTGTCGCCACTTCCGAGGGCTGCTGGGGGGCGCTGCATAGTGGGTATTCGCAGCAGATTCAGAGTCGACTCCGCCATCTGTGGAAGACGTCGCCACTTCTGAGGGCTGCTGGGGGTGCATAGTGGGTATTCACTGCAGATTCAGAGTCGACTCCGCCATCTGTGGAAGGCTGCGATCTGCGAAGACGTCGCCATTTTCGAGGGATGCTGGGGGGGCCAGCCCAGGGGTACTCGCGGCATACTGACATGAGACCGCTTGCCGTTCGCACCCCCTGTCGCCTTCTCCATGCTGCTGCTGCCGCGATGGCGCCCCGCCCCCACAATTCCGTCATTCTCCTGCCCGTCGTTCCTGCCCCCGTTCTTCTACAAGCCTGGGGCCCCAATCCTCGTCCTGTCGACCGCTGTCCTGTGAGTCGTGCGACGCGCGCGCATCCCATGTAGCTGGCACAACAACTCGCCGCGCCTGCACTGTCGTTGTTCCTGCCAATATTGGCCTACGTCTCTTTCCAATCGGTGCACATGGGTTGTATACATCGCAGGGTAGTTTTTGCAACAGTGGATCTCAGGGGCCGAGGCAGACAGCACGCGGGAGAGCGCCGAGGCACAGCGCAAGAGCAGAGGCGTGCGCCTGCTGTACGAGATCCTGCTGCAGCGGACCTTGGGGCAACTTCTGCGCCGATCCTGGATGGTCCTGAGGCGCCATACAGTTTCTTTGGGCCTCCTGGGGCCAGCGGGGGGGAAGAGACTTCCTGCGGGGCTCCTGCTGCAGGCTGGTGGTTTTATCCGACGCGCCAGCTGTGCGGAGGCAGCGGCGGCGGTGACTACAGCACGGTGGCGGCGGCGGCGACGACGGCGGCGAGAACTGCAGCGGAGGCGAAGCGAGCCCCACGATCGGCGGCGACGGCGGCGGCGGGGTGGCGGAGCCTCGCGACCTCCTCGCGCTCCCCGAGGGACGAGCGCCTCTCCTCTGAGGGCGCGCGCGCGCCGTCGTTTCCCTGGAGCTCGGGCGGGCGTTGCTCGGAGGTGCTCGCCCGCGGGGCCGGGCGTTGCTCGGAGGGCCGGGCCGGGTGGACAGACGTCGCGGCTGCTCTCCGGAGGCAGGGGCCGCCGAGGCCCCCGACACCCCGGGGAGGGGAGCTGCAGCACGCCGCCGAGAGCCGGGTTCCCGAGTGAGTCTGTGGCCGTGGAGGCGCGGTGGCGCTGCTTCGCCCCCCCCCCCCCGGGAACCGGTGTGAGGGGTCTTCTGGTCGGGGGCGGGGCTGCGGGGGCGGCCTTCTTGGAGGGGCTTCGCTTCCGAGCAGCAGGGGATGGCATGGGCAAAAACTCCCGGGGGTCCGCGTCTTTCCTGGATGGGCGCCGGCCCCTTCTCCCTGGCCAGCGCCGAGCCGAAGAGTCTGCGAGGAGCTCAGAGAATTTATTATCATGTCGGCGATTATCCCGCGATCCTTGGAAAAGGGCTGCGCTTGTCCCACTACGAGAACTAGTAGGCGTATTACGGATGACACTCATGGAGCGAGTCGTACTATGTAGTGCAGGTTATCGTAGTAGTACTGGTGGTGAGGGTGGCAGTGCCAGTTGCCCTGGGAGTACTAGTAACAATCGTAGCCGTGCTCGTAGTAGTGGCTGTCACAATCCTACCAGTACTGCTACACGCAGTGCAGTAGCATTCCTGGTGCTACTAGTCGTACTGGGAGGTCTTCTACGGGGGGTCTCACGAGGGGCGCACGAGGGACGAGGCCCCTCGTTCGCAAGGCCGCCCCCCACCCCACTTTGGCTGCCGCCTCGGGGGAAAGCGGCCCACTCTTGAGCAAGCCTGAGCGCCCTTAGTGCAGGGATCTTCGCAAAACTGCGCAAGGAGGAGGAGGAGGAGGAGAATGGAGAAGAGGAGGAGGAGGTGAGTGGGATGAGTAGTAGTAGTAGTAGTAGTAGTAGTAGTAGTAGTAGTAGTAGTAGTAGTAGTAGTAGTAGTAGTAGTAGTAGTAGTAGTAGTAGTAGTAGTAGTAGTAGTAGTAGTAGTAGTAGTAGTAGTAGTAGTAGTAGTAGTAGTAGTAGTAGTAGTAGTAGTAGTAGTAGTAGTAGTAGTAGTAGTAGTAGTAGTAGTAGTAGTAGTAGTAGTAGTAGTAGTAGTAGTAGTAGTAGTAGTAGTATGATGCTGCTGCTGATGATGATGATGGTGATGATGGTGATGGTGATGGTGATGATGATGATGATGACGACAACGATGATGATGCTGCTGATGATGATGATGATGATGGTGGTGGTGTTAGGCGTGAGGATAATGATCCTGATGGTGATGATGATGCTGCTGATGATGGCGACGAGAGAGAAACGGAGAGAAAGGAAGAGAGAGAGAGAGAGAGACAGAGAAAGAGAGAGAGAGAGAAAAATGAAGATGACGCAAGCCCTTCAAACTGTGAATGCCCCAAGAAGCCTGCGATGCTGGCCCCCCTCGTCCTGCCCCGTTGTTCAGCGGAAGCTCCAGAACCATCTGAGGGCACGGATGAGAACTACGAAGCCAGCCCAATTTATCTACCTCGATGAAACCACACACACACAACTCTAACACATGACGTTCCAGATGATGACGCAAACGCACCCAGGAGACTGATCACTTCTCGGTGGTGTTGCACTGTCTTCGTTTGCCGTGAGGGAAGAGGTCCCGAGGAAAACTGGTCTCTTACGCGGGGGCTTGCCCAGATCCGAGTCGATCTTTGACGGCCCCGAGGCTGGGGAAGGGCCCCAGGAAGCCGAAGCCGGCGGAAAAACTCAGGACCCCTTCCCCTCATCAGTCTCATTCATCAGGAGAGGAGAAACTTGGATTCCCGCCGCCGAGATCCCACCGGAGAGGCGACCCCTGGGCGGTGGAAAATTACGCGGCCGAGCGACACCGAGAGCCACAGGCAGGGCGTGGCACCGCCCAGGGGGCGTCCCCCCCGTGCCCCGACGGGTTTCCGGTGGCGGTGGCCCCGGTGTCTTCTCTGAGCCTTAGGGCTCCCAGAAGGAGGAGGAGGAGGAGGAGGAGGAGCAGGAGGAGGAGGAGGAGGAGGAGGAGGAGGAGGAGGAGGAGGAGGAGGTGTGGAGGGGTTCGGATTGGCAAGGTCACCCATCTCCTCCACCAGCGCGGCAAAAGCCTCCGGGCCCACCCCGGGCAGGCCCGGTGCACTGAAGCGCTCCAGGAGACCGCGCAACTCCGCCTTGCGGACCTTGACGCCGAACACGGCCACCAGGGCGCACGAGAGGTCGTCCAGGTCCAACCGCTGCTTTCCCTCCGCGAAGGCGGCAAACGCGGCTGCGGGGTCCATGGAGGCGCTGCCGGGTGCCCTGGCTGCGCCAGCCCCCGAGCCAAAATGACTGCTCGCGCGTTGCGGCGATGATGGTGATGCTGCTGCTGCTGCTGCTGCTGCTGATGATGATGATGATGATGATGATGAGGATGAGGATGATGATGATGATGATGATGATGGTGGTGATGATGACGATGACGATGACGATGATAAGACGATGAAGATGATGGTGGTGATATTGGTAATGATGATGATGGTCGTGGTGGTGATGATGATAATGGTGATGCTGCTGATGGTGATGCTGATGACGATCAAGACTATCAACGATACGATGATGACAGTGCTGATGATGATGACGATGATGATGACGATGCTGATTATGCTGATGATGATGACGATGCTGATGCTGATGCTGATGATACTTATGATGATGATGATGATGATGATGATGATGATGATGATGCTGATGATGATGATGATGATAAGGATGATGATGATGATGACGATGATGATGGTGACGAGGCTGGTGACGATGCGGATGAAGACAATGATCACGATGATGGCGTTGATGGTGTTCAGAACATAACGACACGAGGCAAGCACTAGCAAGGACAAGTGACATCGACCCGCTCCTTACCCACCCCCGCCCACTACGCATTACCACTGCGTGAACTTGCCTGGGCCCTGACAGGCCTGCGTCCGCACGGCACGGCACCCCAAGGAGCGACAAAACGAAGTCCCAGCGACGCAGCCGACCGACCACACAGCACAGCACCGCACGCGAGGGGAAAGTCAGACTCAATGGCGGAAGCCACCAATTACGCGCTGCCCTTTGGCCTAGGGATTCCTAGGGATTCGTAGGGATTCCTAGGTAGTGAAATCTTGAGGAACCCTTGCAACTCATAAGGATTCGGTGGGCTTCCGAAGGATTGAGCACGGCAGAGGCGACGAGGCTACGGGCGCAGACCGCCAGCACGTGCGCACCGCGAGCAGCGGAGCGCCACGGAGGGCTGGCCTGGAGCCCGCGAGTGGCGGTCGAGCCCAGCTGGAAAGACAGGTCGGGCCGCTGACCTCGCTGCTGGCTATCGCGGCGGCCTCGCGCACTGACCACGGCGGCGAACAGGCGGAGCACAACGCAGCCAACGCCAAGCAAGCAAAATACGGCACGCTCAACGCTGCGTGTGGGGAGGGGGAAAGTCGGCCTCCACGCGCCAGCGCTTCACGCGAGCTGCAGCCAGGCCTCGGGGTCGCCTGAGCGCAGCGGCCTGGGAACCTCAAAGCGGGCCTCACCCCTTTTGGATGGCGGCCCTGAACGAATCTGGTGATCCTCCTCTCGCGGTTGCTGCCATTGGTGTTTTCCTCGGGGCTGCATGCCGTCGTGCAACCACAACACGAGCTCGCGCAATACAAGCCGCAACCGATGCATGCGACCATGCCTCCACCCACACACGGACTGTGGCCACGCCCGGCTGCAGGCAGAACCGCAGCAGCAAGGTCCGCGGCGGTCCGTGGGCGGCAGCTCCGTCGGCGACGTCCGATCTGTTTGGCCAGCCACAGCTCCTCGAACACGCTTGGCAGGAGACGCTCCACCAAGGTCCTGGTAAGGCCGACGGTCTCCTCGCGAGCGTGCTTGCTCCCGCGTCGGCCAGCCGCTGCGCGGAGCGCCAACGAGCGGGGAGCCTTCGGGCTGGCCTCCTCCACGTGGTCCGACGCGCCGCCGAAGGGCGAAGCAGAAGCCCCCAGCGCGGTCAGCCACGCGATCGCCCTCGGCGCGGCGTTCGTCGCGGGGCTGGTGTCTCGAAACGGATCATATCGCTATCCTCCGCGTCCGTCATGTTGCGGTCGTTGGCGCTGTTGCGCTTGACGCAAACCTTGATGGTGCCATCGCAATCGGGCTGCCGCTTGCTAGTGATGCTCTGGCTGCTGGCGTGGTTCTGGTCCTGATCGCGCCTGCTTCGGTCGAACATGCAGCTGTTAACAAACCCTCAGCCCCCAATCGTCCAATGTTGCCGCTCCAACCCCCTGTGGCCCTTCCTGGGTCGTGGCATTGCCCGACGCCGCGCGCGCCCCCGCGACTTGTCCGTGGGAGAGAGAGAGAGAGAGAGAGAGAGAGCGCCTG
Organism: Prorocentrum cordatum; assembly: GCA_963575745.1. Lineage (NCBI taxonomy): Eukaryota > Dinophyceae > Prorocentrales > Prorocentraceae > Prorocentrum > Prorocentrum cordatum. The sequence continues at coordinate 446,784 of CAUYUJ010017205.1, forward strand.
AGGTGCGACTGCTGCTCGCGCAGCTTCTTTCGGCCAGCCCACCTGCACTTGCACATTCCGTCGAATGCATCCTGCCTGTCGGCTTTCGGCGTTCCGTCCGCCAAGGTCGCGTTGACGTTGGCGACGTGGCGTGCGACCTGCCGCGCCTTCCTGAGCAGGTCGTGGGCGGCATAGTTCGCGGCGACAGGGACTGCGAGCAGCGAGGTTGGCCACGGTGTCTGCCAAGTCGTTGCCATGCTGAAGCTCACCTGCGGCAACATGGCCCTCCCCATGCTTTGGGCGCACAGGTTCCAAGCCGCCGGGGTCCTCGAGTCTGGCCCAGATGCGGAGCCAGACGCCTCGATTTGGCCTGCTCGCGGCGGCGGCCCAAGGGGCGCCCTCCTCGAGGCCGAGAACCAGGGGGAGGTGGTCGGTGTAAAGCACCATTATTGGGACTGCCACCTGCAGAAACTGCGCAGCCACCCATAGCTCCGCGCGCGGTGATGACTGGACAGGGCCAAGGGTCGCACCGCGGTGGCCAACGACGGCCTGGCCGTGCTCGAGCACGGCAATAGCCATTCCAGCCCCCGTCGCCTCTGGCCAGTAATATTTGCGTTCGCAACTGCCGTCGCACTTGACGGCGCCAGTGGCAATCTCGGGGGCGTCGCCCATCCCGCAGCGACACCAACCCGGTCGTCGCGCCTGCCTGGGCAAAGCAGCAGCCTCCTGAGAAGGAGAGACCCCGTCCAGAAGGGGTCTGCCGACGACGCCGCCCTGGCCTCCTGCAAGGAGGGCTCGTCAACCGAGAGCTCGCGCACGCCCCCCGAGTTGCCGCAAATCATGTGACGATGATGGAGAGCGCCGTTGCCTCCGCAAGCATTGCAACTGCCACTTGGTGCAGATTCATGTCGTTGTAGACAAAATTGCGACCGCTGCGAACCGATGGCCAATGACCGTAGCGCTCCACGGGCCGTATCCGTCAGCCTCCACTTAGTACGATTCGGCCGGGGTCTGATGTGCCCGGTGGCGGGTTCAGTCCGCGGCGGCTGATGGGGGCCTCCAGGCGCGGGATCCGCACCCTTGGCCTAACATGCCCAACTCGCCGCCAGCGCACCGCGTCGCAGTAGGAACTTGACCACCGCAGAAGGGTCGCGATCCAGTCGAAGCACTTCGCCAGCCTGCGCGCGCCACGAGGGGGCCGACGACGAGATGCATCCCGACGCCCTGGCCGCCATGATGGCTCCTGCCGCCGCGGCAGAGACGGCCTGCTAAGGGTGGATGGCGGCGCGGAAGACCTGCAGCTGTCGCCGCCGCGCCTCCTGCAAGACTTCGACGTCGATCGCGCACTCGGTGACGAGGCAGGCCCACCTGTGAATGGGCGCCTGCCCGAGCGGCCACCTCAGCGTCGCGGAGGTCGCGGTCGATCTGACCCGCAAGCCACCTGGAGGCCACGGGAGAGAGCTTGCCTCGGGCCTTCGCGATCACGCCCTGCATCTGCTGCACCGCCGACGGCGGGCCCCCCATCGCGCTGAGACCGCGCTCCGCGGCAGGCGGTAGCGCCTCCCTCGCCATCCTGCGCGCGCAACAACTTGGCGCGCGCAGCTGCCCGAGACGCTCGAGCCCCCCCTCCCCCCCCCATCGCCGCATTCATGTGCCGCTTGAGAGCGCCGAATTTGACTTGCTGGCCAGCGCGCACCTCCGCCCCGAGCAGGTTCTGCCCTGATGCGTACCCGAGGCCAAACCCCTGAGCATAGCAGCCGCTGCCTTCCCGACATCGCGAAACTGCAATGATCACCTTGTCCGCCGCCAGGGGCGATCGCGAGGTCAGCCAAGGTCGATGGTCCAAGGCGCATTCTGCTGAGTGAGCCCCATCGTGGGTCTCGTGCGGTCACCGACGAAAATGTCCTGGCTGTTGGCCATCAGTGACCGCTCCTGGCGCCTGGCAGTGCATCGCTACTTTGTCTTCATCGCGATGAGCTGGGGCCATTGCGAAGACGCAGCCTGGCAGGGCGCCCCGGGCCGGCTGCGTCCCCGAGGGGCGCCCAAATTCCCGAGCGCTCCTCGGCGGGGCCCGGGGGCCAGCCTGAAGACGTAGAGCGAGCAGATGGAGGCGTGAGGATCAAGTGCCACCTCGCCTTGTCAAAGCACTTCTTGATGTAAATGGGAACATGGGCGTCGTCATTCGCCTCCCCGTGCGCCGGCGCCATGGTGGCGACGCCCAAGGTGGCCTTGCCTTGGCCGCGCGCCATCCAGGGCTGCCGGTAAAGCCTCGCGCATCCTCTGATAGCGATTGCGCGGCTGCGCGCTCAGAGCCGGCGGAGCGAGCGCAGGGGCGGAATGAGTCAGTGGCCGCGTTGAGCGGGGCCCCTTCGCCCACCCCGGCCCTCGGGAGCATGGCCACGCGCGCGCGAGCGAGACTTGCGTGGGCCAGCGGCCCCAGACCTCCACCGCGCGAAGCAGCGAGCCCAGCGCGGCCAGCATCTGGTCTAAACAGACAACGGACAATACCAAAACCCAACGCCATCGTTGGTGGAAGGCTCGCCTCGGGGCCAGTGCCCCCGCTGGCCGGTCGGCGCCGTCGATGGCCCCCTCCGGGGCATGTTCTGCGCATCCTCAGACGGCACCGCTCTGCGAATCTCCGAACGGAATCGCACTTCCCATGCCGCCTACCGAACGATGGGCCCCGAGCCTTCGCGACGGCCGTCAGGGGCGCGGGCGCCCGATCGACGACCGCGAAAGGCCCCACACAAGCTCACGCCCCTCAAACGTGACACGGGGCCGAAAACACACCCCAGGCCCCGAGGGGGGCCAGAAAAGGCAACGCCCTGAGAAGACGCAACTGCCACGCAAAACCTTCGCATAAGTATATCCGGGCGTCAGTCGGCCCAGTCGGCCCTGCCCGATCGGGCCCTCGGGGGTCGCCGACCAGGCTGGGCGGGCGCTCGCGCGCCTGCCCGTTCCCGCGACCTGCCCGGGCGCCATTCGGCGTTTTTCGGGTTCCGCGCGGGCCAGGGGCGCAGTGGTCAGACGCCAGGGGTGACAGGCGCGCGACGCAAAACCCAATCGGCCGGCCTTTCTCGGAAATTCTGCCCGGCAAAAACAAACAACATTCATGCCATATTCTCTGTTGCCCCTTGCAGGTCGGATGGCGCTCTCCCAGTGCCGCGGCTGAAACGCATCGGGCTCCGGCCACGTCCACCGCGGGAATGCCCTGGCCGCCCGCCGCAGCTGCCGCGCCGCCAGGGGGTGCGCCTCCGCGGCGTCGATCTGCCCCAAGGCCCAGGACTGGTTCGCCTCCATCTTGGCCCTGGATATCTCCGCGCCGTCACTGAATTCTCCACCCGCCCAAATGCCCGTCCGCCTGGCCCGCGGGGGCTGCGCCGCGTCGCCTGGGGCCGACGACTTGGCGCCGATGCGGTTCGTTTGCGCGGGCGCCCAGCCTTTCGGCTGCTTGGTCGCGCGGATCAGCTTCGGGCGGCCAATGGCTTTCTCCTTGGCCCGCGCCGCGAAGATCTGCTGGCAAGCGACGGCGCGCGCCCTCTCCTCGATTTGGGCCAGATCACCCAACCGAGGCTCGAGCCCACCTACGAGGATGGCCCTGGCTTACGCGCTGGGGACGCAGTGGGCCGTCGCGAGCACGGGCGCCCGACGCCCCCGACGCTGGCCCTGGTGATGGGCCCCATAATGGCGCGGTCGCTGCCTGGCGCCCGGCGGGCATCGCTGAGCGCGCGCGCTGCGGGGGCGCCCCGTGGCAGCGCCTTCGGCGAGCGCGGGTCGCCCGCTGCGCGCTGGGGGAGCCGCAACGCCCTCGCTCGCGTGGAAGCCGCGGGCCTCGAGAGCGGGACGGCGCCGCCGCCTGCGGGGCGTCGCGCGCGCCCGGGCCCTTCCGCCTGGCCGCTGTGGTGCGCCGGTCCTTCTCAACGTCTGATAGCGTCGCCGACCGCTGCTGGGCGCCGCTGGCAATCTCACCCGCGCGTTCGAAATCGGTCGGCTGGGGCGGGCCCAGGGGGGGGGCCCGGGGCGGGGGGGGCCTCGAGCGCGCGGGTAGCCGCGCGCGCCGGGAAGCGCGTCCAAGCAGGCCGCTTGTCCACAGGCATAGGGTTTGACGCTGGCGGTGCGAGACACTGGGCCCACCAATAGTCAAACAACGCGCGCACGTGGGCCTCCGCTGCGCGCGCGGCCATGTCCCTGCGGCTGGGTGACCGGGCGCGCCGGGCGCTTGCCGGATGACGCCGTTGGAGAGCAGGGCCTCTGGAAGCGTGCTCCAGCCCCCTTCAATAACGAACGGCCCGACGTTGCGCACCAGGGCCTCCGCAGCCCCTATAAGCCCGCGGGCATCGTCTATGCTGAAGCGCTCGTCATTGTTCGTTTAGACCGCACTCGCGATGAGCACCCCCTCTCATGGCGCACTCGACGTGGGCCAGCGCCGCGCGCCCCGGGATCGCCTAGACGCCGTCGCCGAAAAGGGGCTCTTCCAAAAGCGGCCGCGGAGACGCGAGCAGTCGCGGCCGCGGCCGCGCCGCCAATCGGGCGGCCTGCGCGTGACAGCTTGGCCTCGAGGAAGAGCGGCTGCCGCCCGCGGCGCGCCCGCCGCTCCGCAGCATGCAATAGCTGATCGCCCGCGAGCCTCAGCCCCTGGAGGCAGACGGCGCCGGCGAGCAAGCCGCCGCCGTTCAGGAGCTGTTTGGCCTTTGCCCACGATCCACGATTGAATGCTCAACGCGATGAACTTGGAACCGCCGCGATTACTTTGGCGCGTGGACCTCCTGCTGCTGCCTTCGCTCCCGGCGCGTTCGAGCTCCTTGCTAAACCAGCTGCGCTGGGGCGGAAACTCTGCCCGGGCGAGCTGGCCCTCGGGGAGGTCCTGGAGCTGCCAGGGGGGCAGATGAGCTGGGGGCGCTCGCCGCGCGCCCATTCTGCCCCGCCCCGACTGTGCTATCACCGGGCCCATCAGCAGCAGAAGCAGCCACCGCCGCGCCTTCCTTCTGGGCCCCGAAGCGCTGCAGCTGGTCCTCGATGGTTGCCGACATGGCGGGGGCGCTGCCTGGCAGAACGGATCTGCCCACGCTGTCGGGGAGGACATGTACCTGCGCGAGGGCGTCGGTGAGGCCAGGGGCTGAGGAGGCTGCGTCGTCGGTGGCAACCTAGACGACGCGCGCCATGGCGTTCGCGACATTCGCCTGCAACGGGACCAACTCCTGTTCGCCGGTCTTGTAGGCAGCCCCTTTCGGCTCGAGCTCCTTTCTGATGCAGTCGAAATCGCGCCTGAACTTTGCCACCAACGCCTGCTTCGAGTTCGCCTCGTGAAGAGCCTCCTTGAGGACCTCCTCGGGCGCCAGGCCAGCCTTCTCGTCGCGCTCGGCCTGGGCGAGCTCCGCGAGGGTAGCCTTGAGGACCGCGGAGTCGTCGCCGTGCCTGTGCCTGCGCAGGGATCCGGTGCCGCGTCGGCGCCGCTGAATCTTGCCGTTGCGCATCTCCTCGAGGCCCATGCTGTCGGGGTCGTCCTTCGCAGGGGTAGGCGCTGCGGAGCGAACCAAGCCGCCGCGAGTTCGCCTGCTGCCACTGCCAGCAGGCGCGTTGCCTGCAGCATCGAGGCCGCTCGGCCTGACGTTGTTGGGCCCAGGACGACCTTGTTGGTCGCGCCCGCACCACAGGTAATGGGCGCGCCCAACCCAGTTGCCGTTAAACCCGCACAGCCTGGTCGCCACTCTCACGCAGCAGGCCGCTGTCCAATGGGGCCACGATGGTGGTCGGTTCGCTTCCATGGCGCAGATGCGTCACGAACCCCAGGAGGATTGACACTCATGACCCAAAACGGATGCGCCGAGCCGTGATGAGCCAAAAGCCGCGAGGCCGCTGCACGAAAGTCGTCGTGACCTAGTCGAGGACCGCCTCGGCGCAGTGTCCGAATCGCGTGGTCGCGGCGGCGGCGGAAGCGTCGGTGCCACGTGGGGGTGTGGGGGTGTGGGGGGGGGGGGGGGGGGCAGATCGCGGACTCGCGCGCACACTGCAGCGGGACGCGGGGATGCGCTGGGGATGACAAACACAGCTCTGCAGTGACTGACGCCGCGCAAACCGCTCTGAGTCAAAACGGCAACCCATGATGGTGATGGTTATGGCGATGATGCTGGTAATGGGAATGATGATGCACATGACGGGGAAGAAGAGCGCGCTGATTGGGAAGAGTGCACTGGTGGGGAAGTGGCGGAGGGAAGCGACAGAGGAGTGGAAGGGTGCATGCGGGAAACGGGACGGGTACCGGGAAAGGCGGGCGATGACGAGCAGAAGAAACGCTTCCACCGGCAACAACTCACCAGCAGCAGCCATAAGTAGACGATACTCGGGAGGAAGACGTCGACGATGAAGAAGATGACGATGAGATGGGTGGGTCCAGAGGAGGACAGGGGGGGATGATGAATGCGCAAAATGCGGCGGAAAGTGGATGATAATGATGCGGATGGGAATGGACGAACTGAACAGGAGGACTAGGAGGAGTCCCGAAAGGGAGGTGGAACTGAAAGTGGAGGCAAACGAGGAAGGAGGCATAATGATAGGGCAGATGTGCGGGAACAGCTGTAGCAAAACATGCAAGAGCTGTCGTTGAAGCATGAACACATGTGGGTAGGGAAATAAAAGAATGGGTCAGGGCAGGAGATGGGAGGAGAGGTGGGGGATATCATTTTTTAAAGGACAATTAAAGAGTAGGTGAGTCAGGGCTTGGTATACGAATGGGGGCAGTAGCAGTAACGCTGGCAAGGGCAATGCTCAGCGTAAGGGCGCGGGTCACCGTAAGAGCGGGTGTAAGCGGCTGAACGGTGTGCGCCTGGGTACGGGTAAGTGTGAGTTTCAAGTATGTGTAGCAGTGTATGGTATGAGCCTAGTTCCCCCGCAAAAAGCACAACCTGTCTAGATCACCCCCGCCCGCTTTCCCAACTCATGTGCCGGCCCAGAATCGACATGTCGACACCAATCTGGACGTGATACGTTACGTCTCCCGGCCGAGCTGCCCTCGTCATGCTTTCCCCTCTGGAAATTGTTGTTCATGCCGTCCCTTTGTTTCATCATATGTTCATGCTTCTTTTTATTTCCCTCCATAATATTACTTACCATTATTATAATACGTAATAACATTGTTTCTAGTCGTTTTCTGTTCCTTCTTCTTCTTCTTCCTATCATTTTAATTTTACTATTATTCTGTAGCTCCCCCACCCACGTAGAGCCCACGACCAGCCCCGCCCCCCCCATCCACCCGCTCTGGCCCCGTCATGATTCGAGCCGCCGCCGTCAGGGAGCTAACCACCACTAGGCATTCCCAAAAGGCGGCGGCCCGAATTGTGGAGTTAGCGAGGCGGCTCCGGTGTCGCGCCGGTGATCGCGAGGCGGCAACAACACCCCCAGAGGCCGAAAACGGCCAAAAGCCAGCCGCTCCACTCAATTCTGGAGCGTCCGATCTCGGGGTTTTCGCCAAGAGATGGAAAAACTGTCCACCACATTCTTTTCAGAAGACGCTCCTGGGAGCCTCTCGTAATCACCTGAGTGGACGCAGAGGCTCCTCCAATGGCCGCCATTGGACCCCAGCGGCCCCCCGCAAGCATAGAGCCGCCTCCAATGTCTCCTCCAGTGGCCCCCCCGCGGCCTCAAATGGCCTTCAGTGGCCTCCCGTAGCCCCCAGTGGCTTCCAGTGGCGCGAGCAAACGAATGTGGACCACAGGAGGCGCAGGAAAACCATGCCGAATGACTATAAGAGGCTCCCAGGATCGTCTTCTGAAAGTATTTCGTCCTCCTCCCACCCCCGTTGAGCCTCCTCCTCCTCCTCGCGAGGTTCCTGCCCGCGGTCCGCTTCTCCTCTCTCTGCCTGTCCGCGAGCATCTCCCTGTGCGCGCTCTCCTGCCTGCTCTTGACGGCCTGGGCCAGGGCCCGATGCACGACGACCGCCCCACCCCCCAGGCATGGGGCGGGGGGGGAGGCAAAGAGGCGGCAGGGGAAGGGGGAAGTGGAGGGCGGGGGGGACGAAGGCGGGAGGGGAGGGGAGGGGGCGGGAGGGGAGAAGTGGACGGGGGGAGGGGGGAGGGCGGCGGGGAAGCGGGAGGCCTGGAGGGGAAGGGGGAAGCGGATTGGGGCGTTTGGAGCGTTTTGGCCACGCCCGACGGTCAGTGCTGCGCACAACGACGCGGGCACACCCCTGGGCAGGCGCCGAAACCCCCTATCCAACGGCCCTGGTAGAAAAGACACGAAGACACTCACATTGAAAACCCGTGCAACCCTTCACTGGAAGGTCGCACGTTCGCCCTGTAACCCTTCACTGTAAGGTTGCAGGTTCGCCCCGTCTCGCCTTGCGTGCCATTCGAATGAAAGAAAGAGGGAGAGGGAGAGGGAGAGGGAGAGGGAGAGAGAGAGAGAGAGAGAGAGAGAGAGGGCGCGTCCGTTGCGCCACCTAAATCCGCCGAAGCAGGACCAGGTGGTTCAGTTCAGGTCTGAGAGGGAAAGAGAGAAAGAGAGAGAGAGAGAGAGAGAGAGAGAACAAACAACAACAAACAAGAACGCATGCGGGCGGTAACACGGGAGCCGTCGGTGGAGCACCCTATGGGGCCACGAAACGCTGCACTGGGTGGGTGAAAATGATAATTTGGGCGTGTGGGGCGCATGCGGGCGGTCCCAGAGGGGGCTTCGGTGAAGCTCCCTATGGGGCCACAAAGCGCTGAATTGGGCGGGGGGAGGCATTCGGGCAGTAGCACTGGAGGCTTCGGTGGAGCTCCCTATGGGGCCACGGAACGCTGCACTGGGTTCGTGAAAATGCCAAATTCGGCGTGTGGGGCGCATGCGGGCGGAAGCACTGGGGAAAACTAGCGCTTCGCTCGAGACCTTCTCAACACCTCCTCGTGCTAGACACCCGCCTGGGCGACCTGGACATGTGAAAACAAGCGTCCCTCTCGAACCATTATCAACACATCCTCATGTTAGACATCCGCCTGGGCGACCTGGACACGTGAAAACAAGTGTTTCGCTCAACGCATCCTAAACACATCAAAATGCTAGACATCCGCATGGGCGAATTAGAAACGTGGAATCAAGCGTCTCTCGAGACATCATCAACACATCCTCATGCTAGACATCCGCCTGGGCGACCTGGGCACGTGAAAACAAGCGTTTCGCTCGAGACGTTCTCAACACATCATCATGCTAGACGTCCGCCTGGACGACCTGGACACCTGAAAGCAAACGTCTCGCAAATGCCAGACTCTGTGTTCCGAGACGCATGCAGACGGTGGCACTGGGGGCTTCGGTGGGGCTCCCTATGTGGCCACGAAGTGCGGTACTTAGTTGGTGAAACGCAGAGAGGAGGGAGGAGGGGGAGGAAGGAAGGAGGGAACGCGGGTACAGTCTCTTCAAAACGAGGACCCAACACCACAGGATGGTTGGGAAATTATCCAGGCGAACGATCCAACCACGTGCAGTTGTGGGTACCGCAATTATGAATATCGGTGAAGCTCCCTGTGGGGCCACGAAGCGCTGCACTGGGTGGGTGGGAACGCATGCGGGCGGTAGCAGTGGGGCCGTCGGCGGAGCTCTCTATGGCCGTCGGTGGAGCTCCCAATAGGGCCACGAAACGTTGCACTGCGTGGGGGGGAAGCATGCGGGCAGTAGCACGGGACCTTCGGTGGAGCCCCCTATGGGGTCACGAAACGCTTTACTGGGTGGGGGGGACGCATGCGGGCGGTAACACTGGGACCTTCGGCTGGAGCTCCCTATGGGGCCACGAAGCGCTGTACTGGGTGTGGCGGACGCATGTGGCCATCCCCACTGGGACCTTGGGTTTGGACGCCCGAGATGGGCACGGAAAAGATGGGCACAATGCCCAACAACAAATGTTGTCCCAAACCAATAGCGGCCGCTGATGGGCAGGCGGCCTTCTGTCTCAAATGTATACAGGCCGCGGCGACGCCGACAGCGAGCCCTGTTCAGAATGAACATGAACTGCTGTTGGGCATGATACCTATTCTTTCCGTACCCATTTCGGGCGTCCAAATTTGGTGGAGTTCCCTATGGGGCCACGAAACGCTGTACTGGGTGTGGCGGACGCATGTGACCACCCCCACTGGAGCCTTCGGTGGAGTTCCCTATGGGACCACGAAGCGCTGTATGGGTATGGCGGACGCATGTGGCCATCCCCCCTGGGGCTTTGGGTGGGGCTCCCTATGGGGCCACGAAGCGCTGCACTGGGTGTGGCGGACGCATGTGGCCACCCCCACTGGGGCCTTAGATGGAGCTCCCTATGGGGCCACGAAATAATGTACTAGGTGTGGCGGACGCATGTGGCCACCCCGACAGGGGCCCTAAGTGGAGCTCCCTATGGGGCCACGAAATAATGTACTAGGTGTGGCGGACGCATGTGGCCACCCCCACTGGGGCCTTGGGTGGAGCTCCCTATGGGGCCGCGAAGCGCTGTATGGGTATGGCGGACGCATCCCACTGGGGCCTTGGGTGGAGCTCCCGATGCGGCCACGAAGCGCTGTACTGGGTGTGGCGGACGCATGTGGCCACCCCCACTGGGGCCTTAGGTGGAGTTCCCTACGGGGCCACGAAACGCTGTACTGGGTCGGTGAAACGCTGGGGGTAGGGAAGAGGGTGGAGGGGGAAGAGGGAGGAGGGACGAGGGAGAAGGCAGGAGACGCGGGGCGATGTCTCTTCAGACCGAGGACCCAACACCACAGGATGGTTGGGAACAAACATCGAACCGATTTGCGCGGGCGTCTGCGCAGGCGCCCGGCGGCGAGCGGCCGGCACGCCCCGCTCACTGGCCGGAGCGAGTCGGCTACAAGGAGCCCTGCACGCCCGTCTTGGGCGGACGGCCAGGGAAGGAAGGAGAGGGAGGGGCGAGGGTGAACCCCCCCCAGCGAGCAGAAGGTGGAGCTGTGCTTCTGCATCGCAGTGATCCGAGCCCACCCGGTGGGTCAAGCGACGCCTGCGCCCGTCTTCGGCGTGACGGTACCTCGGTGGAAGTGGCGGCATCCATCCAGCACCCCCTCAGGACCCGCAGAGGGGAAGGCCACAGTGGACGCAAGCCAGGCGGCGCACAGGCCTCGAAAAGAAAGGTTAGCTGGGGCTTCTAGCGAGAAATACCTGGACCGCGTGGAGGGCGGCTGCGACGGAGGCGGGGACACTCGTCGCCGAAGGGGCGAACGAGGCCTGACGCTGGACAGCGGCGTGAAGTTCACGCAGCGTGTTGAGGTGCTGTCGCTTCGCGCGGCGGACACGGTCAGAAAGGGACTGGACGTGCTCGAGCTGGCGCTCGAGCCGCGTCAAGCGGTGTGCCGCGGGCTGAGCCTGGGCCTGAGTGGCTTGTCCCTGAGACGGGAGGGGGGCCAGCACGGCCGTCTAGGCGGCGTGCCAGGCCCTGAAGATGACGGGTGCGATTCCCCAGCGCTCGGGCTGAGCCCGAGTGGGGGGGCGGGACCCGAAAGGTGCGGGGCGCGCCTGAGGCGGCCAGGATCCTTGTGGCGAAGGAGAACCATAAGGCGAAGCAAGCGAATGACCACCACGGGGGGCAGGCCGGGGGTGCCGCGCTGCTGGTAGGAGGAGGGTCAATGCCACTGTATTCGGCCAGTTGCTGGAAAAAGTGGTCGGGGTCGGTGGCCGGCAGCCAGGCGTCAGCGTCACGACTCCACAGGTATTGCCTGTGCGGGAGGATGACGTGCGGTGGCGGCGGTCGGGGACCGTAGAGCGTGACCATTTCGCTCCTGCTGACTGGTCGGGGGTCGCAAGATGCCGCGCTGTGGTACGGGTCCCGAGGCATCATACTGCCAGCTGGTCCGGCAGGCTTGGCTGGTTGGTGAGCTGCCGGAGCAAAGATGGCCCCGTCTCCCGAGGCTGAGCCTGGGGGTTGCATGACTGGTTTGGTGCGGCTGCGACTGACGGCTGGTGGTCGTAGTGGACTGGGCCAGAGAAGTGTGGCCCTGGGGTTGGTTAACACGGGGGGTCTCTGTCACCCGTAGAAGAGTTGCTGGCGCTGCTCAAGAGGATATCTCTGTTGTGCTCCCCCCTCACGCAGAGAGAGAGAGAGAGAGAACGAGAGAGGGAGAACGAGAGAGGGAGGGAGCGAGAGAGAGAGAGAGGGAGGGAAGGAGAGAGAGAGAGAGAGAGAGGCAGACTGACTGACAGTCACGCAGAGAGAGAGAGCGGCACACAAACATACAGAGAGGGATGGCGCGCCGCGGCCTCGAGGGACCGGGTCACGTCCTGCCACAGCGAGCTGTACTTGCTGGCGACGGAGTCCTCGACCGCCTCCTGCCTGGGCGGTGGAGACGGCGAGGGCCGAGGACAAAGGCGACAAAGAGGACGAGGAGGACGGTGGAAGAGGGGCAGGCGGGTGACGATGGGAGCTTGGGGTGTGGGTCGTGGTCGGGGAGGTGGAGGTGGAGTGGAGAAGCTGGAGGAGGGGGAGCAGGGGGAGCAGGGGGAGGTGGGATGGAAAGAGACGGGGGAAGAGAGGTAGCGGGAGGAGGCGGAGGAGGGGCGACGGATGGGGAATGGGCAGACAAAGGAGGACGTGTTCGCGGCGCCAGCGCCCACGCTAGCGCGGGCACCGTGACCCAAACACCCGACGGCTTGATCTGTTCGAAGCACGGGCCCCTGGACCCCTCGCCCCCTCCTCCCAGGCCAGGCTCATACAGGGCACTTGCTGAGCATGGCCCCCCGTGGGCCGAACGCGGCGACCCAAATTCTGCTCAATCTCTGGTGGAAGACTCTTGGGAGGTCTGGGGAGCTGGTGAGGGCGCGGTGGCGACGCGCAAGGAGACGCAGGGCGCAA
>CAUYUJ010017205.1:464570-484570 GCA_963575745.1 Prorocentrum cordatum
TCTGGGAGCCCTTTGGAACAATTTTGGGCCGGTTTGGGGCCCGTTTGGACCGTCGAGTTGCATCTTGGAGGACTTGGCCGTCGTGGGGCTCTCTTGGGGGCGTCGTGGGGCCCTCTGGGGAGCCTCTTTGGGCACTCTTGGGGCTCTCTTGGAGCCCTCTTGGGGCTCTCTTGGGGCCGTCTTGGGGCTCTCTTTGGGGCTGTTGCGGGGCCCTCTTGCGCCGTCTAAGGGCCCTCTTGGATTGTTTTCGGCCCCTTCGGGGGGCCTGTGGGGCCGTCTTGGGACGAGCTCTGGGACCTCATGGGCCGTCTTGGACCATTCTTGGACCGACACAAGCAAGAACCCCCAAAACCTGCAACAACCAAAGAAACATCAATATGTTTTGCCCCTAGGGGCCCTCTCGTGGGCCCTCTGGAAGGCCTCGGGAGCCGTCTTGAGGCTCTCTTGGACCGTCTGGAGGCCATCGGAGGGTCTCTTGGGACCCTCTGCGGCTGTTTGGGGGCCCTCTAAGGCCGCCTGGGGGGCCTCCAGAGGCCCCTTTGGGGGGCCTCTGGAGCCGTCTTGGGACGAGCTTTGGAGCCTCGTGGGCCGTGTTGGGCCCATCTGTGCCCGAGAAGGCGAGAACCCGAAAAACCTTCACAACCCATATGGAAGTTGTGTTTGTGGGCTCCTGGGGCCGTCTCGATTGCCCCCTGGAGGCCCTCTGGGGCCGTCTCGAGGCTCTCTTGGACCGTCTGCAGGCCAGCCGAAGCTTTCTTGTGGCCGTCTTCGGGTCGTTTTGGGGCCCCCTTGGGCCGTCTTGGAGCCCTGGAGCCGCTCCATGTGAAAAAAACGAGAGCTGCTTCCTTCGAGAAAATACTCAAAAGAAAGCGGCCCCCCAGCGGCCATTAACGCCGGGGCGCGCCCCCCTCGCCCCTCCCCTGGACCCCTCCCTAGAGGGCTTCGCCCCACCTGAACGTCATCACTCGTACCTCGCTCTTTCCGTTACCTGGGCCAGCACGGAAACGGAAAACGCACCTCGTGAACTGGCCCGAGAGGGCTCATGGCACCCTTCGCTCTTGGGAGCCTTGGTGTGAAGTGCTTGTTCTGTCGCCGCTCTCCGTTGGGAGCCCTGGTGTTCTGAGACTTTGACGTTGCCGCTGGGACTTGGGAGACTTGGTGTGACGAGCGTTTTGCGTCACCGCGCTCTGGGGAGCCTTGGTGTCAAGAGCTAGTTACGTCACCGCTCGCTGCTGGGAGCCATGGTGTTCTTGAGCGTCTCTTGGGCCTCGTCGGGGTCGTCTTGGGGCCATTTGGGAGCCCTTCGGGAGCCTTTTTGGAGCAATTTCGGTCCGGTTTGGGGCCCGTCTGGGCAGTCTTTGGGCGTCTTGGAAGCCTTTGGCCGTCTTGGGGCTCTCTTGGGGGCCTCTTGGGGCCATCTTGGGAACCTCTTTGGGCCCTTGGGGCTCTCTTGGGGCCCTCTTGGGGCTCTCTTGGGGTCGTCTTGGGGCCGTCTTGGGCCGTCTTGGGGCCCTCTTGGGCCCTCTAAGGGCCCTCTTGGACCGTTTTCGGCACCTTTGCGAGGCCTCTGTGGCCGTCTTGGAACGAGCTTTGGGACCTCATGGGCCGTGTTGGGCCCGTCTGGGCCCGAAAAGGTAAGAACCAGAAAAACCTTCACAACCCCTGGGGAAATACATGTTCTCCTGAGCCCCTCCCGAGGGTCCTCTGGAGGGTCTCTGGAGACGTCCCGAAGGTATCTTGGATCGTCTGGAGGCCACCTGAGGCTCTCTTGGGGCCATCTTGGTGCCCTCTCGGGCCGTTTTAAAGCCTCTTGGGCCGTCTTGGGGACCTTGGGCCGCGTCACTCGGAAAAATACAGAAAAGGAACTGGCCATGGGAACCGCCCGGGAGCCGCTTCACTAGAAAATAACAAGAACACCGCCCGCGGCGGCCATTAACGCCCCTGCGCGCGGCCCTCGCCCCTCCCCTGGACCCCTCCCTGAAGGGCTTCGCCCCACACAAGAACGTCATCACTCGTACCTCGCCCTTTTCCGTTACCTGGGTCAGCACGGGAAAGGAAAGAGCGTTGCAGGGACTTGCCCGAGAGGGCTCATGGCACCCTTCGCTCTTGGGAGCCTTGGTTTGAAAAGCTTGTTACGTCGCCACTCTCCGTTGGGAACCCTGGTGTTCAGAGACTTTGACGTTGTCGCTCGCTCTTGGGAGACTTGGTGTGACGAGCGTTGTGCGTCACCGCGCTCTGGGGAGCCTTGGTGTTCAGAGCTTCTTACGACACCGCTCGCCGTGGGGAGCCATTGTGTTCCTTGGCGTCTCTGGGGGCCTCTTGGGGATCCTTTTTGGTGGCCCTTTTGAGTAGTTTTGGGGCTCTTGGGCCGTCTTGGGGCCAGCCCAGTCCCCACACCCAAACAGCCCAGTCCCCACACCGCCTCGTCGGGCCATCTTGGGAGCCTCTTGGAACTCGAGAGGCTCATGGCACCTGTCGCTCTTGGGATACTTGGTGTGAAAAGCTTGTTACCTCGCCGCTCTCCGTTGGGAGCCCTGGTGTTCAGAGACTTTGACGTTGTCGCTGGGACTTGGGAGACTTGGTGTGACGAGCGTTGTGCGTCACCGCGCTCTGGGGAGCCTTGGTGTTCAGAGCTTCTTACGACACCGCTCGCCGTGGGGAGCCATTGTGTTCCTTGGCGTCTCTGGGGGCCTCTTGGGGATCCTTTTTGGTGGCCCGTTTGAACAGTTTTGGGGCTCTTGGGCCGTCTTGGGGCCAGCCCAGTCCCCACACCCAAACAGCCCAGTCCCCACTCCGCCTCTTCGGGCCCTCCTTGGAAGCCTCTTGGGGCCATCTTGGTGCTCTCGTGGGGCCGTCGTGGGGCCCTCTTGGGCCGTTGTGGGGCCCTCTGGGACAGTCGGGGGGGGCCGTCTTGGACAGCTGTCGATCCCTTTTGGGACCTCTGGGGCTATCTGGGGACGATCTGTGGGACCTCTTGGGCCGTCTGAGGCCCTTCTGGGCCCGAAAAGGTGAGAACACCAAACACCTTGAACAACCGCAAGGCAAATACGGTGCTTCGCTTCCTGAAGCCCTCTCGGGGGCCCTCTTGAGGGTCGTTTTGGGGCCCTTGGGCAGTATTGGGGCCAGCCCAGTCCCCACACCCAAGCAGCCCCGTCCCAATACCGCCTCTGTGGGCCTCCTTGGGAGTCTCTTGCGCGCCTCTTGGTGCTCTCTTGGGGCCGTCCTGGAGCCATGTCGGACTGTTGCGGGATCCTCTTGGGCCGTCTGGAGGTCCTCGTGGACCGTTTTCGGCTCCTTTGAGTTCTGGGGGGCCTCGTGGGCCGTGCTGGGCCCGTCTGGGCCCGAAAAGGAGAGAACCAACACACCACACAAAAACCCGAAGGAAATCAATGTTTTGGTCTCGAGGTGGGGCAGTTTTGGGCTGCCTTGGGGCCCTTTTAGGCAGACTTGTGGCGTGTTGGAGGCCTTTGGCCGTCTTGGGGCTCTCGTGGGGGCCTCTTCGTGCCATCTTGCGAGCCTCTTTGGGCCCTCTTGGGGCTCTCTTTGGGCCGTCTTGCGGCCCCGTTGGGCCGTTTTGGGCCCCCTGGGGCCGTCGGGAAGCCCGTTTTGACATTTGTTCGGGCCCTTTCGGGGGCTTCTTGGGCCGTCTTGGGATGATTTGTTGAACCTCGTGGGCCGTTTTGGACCGTTCTAAGCTAAAAACAAAATCCCCCCCTAAACCAGCAACGACCATAGAAAAATCAATGCGTTCTGCCATGGGGGCCCTACAAAGATCGGCTCCTCGACCAGAGGCATGTGGGAGAGGAGGAGGAGGAGGCAGAGGAGGGGGAGGAGAAGGAAGAAGAAACAGAAGAAGAAGAAGAAGAAGAAAAATAAGAAGAAGAAGAATAAGACGAAGAAGAAGAAAAAGTGGAGGACGGAAAAGGAGGAGGAGGAGGAGGGGAGGAGGGGGACAGGGAGGGGAAGCCACCGCCCCGAAGGGAGGCGACAAGCAACGAGCACGACGACGATGACGAGGCCGACGACGACGACGACGACGACGACGACAATGGCGGAGACGAACAACGACGACGGCGGCGGCAGCGAGACCAGACGACGACGACGACGACAACAACCCAAAGGAGACCTCGACCCGGCCCGACCTGGTTCAGCGTGGAACCGGGAGGAGGGGCGGGAGGGAGGGAGAGGGAGGGGCGGAGGCCAAAGACGAGATGGTGCGCGTTTCGACGAGGTTGGAGGAGGAGCGGGGAAGGGTCGACCGCGACGCCGCACGGAGCTGCCTTACAGTTCGTGGCAACTGGCGACAAAGCTGGCATTGGGCTGCGACTTGGGCTCTCCGGCCCCGTTAAGGGCCGCAGCCGTGCGAGAGGGGAGACGGGAGAGGGGGGGGCAGGGGTGGATCCACGCCTCCAACGGGAACCTCATACAACATCCTCTGCCATACCCCTCGGCATCATCCCGCGGACGGGCTGGACAGGGCTCCAGCGGCGCTCCTCCACTGAAGGGGGCGTCTAACTGGCCGGAGGAAGCGGCGGCAACGCTGGGCGCGTCACTGGCATTCTCGGGGCTTCATCTGAATTCCATGGAATTGTCCACGCCTCCACTTTCCTGAAGATCCTCTCCAACTGCTCTCTGGACGGCGAGATATACACGCGGCCCCCTTTCCGGAACCATACGTGTACGGCTCCGCGTTTATGCCCCAATTTGATCAGGATGCCGGAAGGGGTCGGGCTGCCCTGTGGTACGTGGCACCACTTGGCACCTCCCGAGAGGAGGGGCGCCGCGCCTGCGTTCTCCTTGGAGGAGGTGGAGGAGGAGGAGGAGGAGGAGGAGGAGGAGGAGGAGGAGGAGGAGGGATGAGGAGGGATGAGGGATGAGCGCCACTGAGAGCGCGTCCGAATCGAACACGCCTCAGGGACAAGGGAAAACCCTGAGGGGATCCGCGTAGCGGCTGAATACTGTGAACTGAGAGGGCGAGCGAAGGCCAGGGAAAACCGACGCCACGAAACCACTCCCATGACACGCAAAACGAGTTAACCACGTCTTGCCCTCGGGTCGCTTGGAGCGCCCAGGTCAGCCGTGGATGATCCTGTCGATCAGCCCAAGCTGGTTGGCACGAGCGCTCGGAGTCTGAGTCCCAGGCACGCGCGACGGAGCTTCCGAACGCTCCGCGCCGCCTCGAGGGTTGTGGTGCTAGCACGCTTGCGGCAACAACAAACCGAACTAACACAGAACACGTCCTGCCCCAATCCAGCGAATTCCACTATGATCTCAGCCGGCTTGCTCAGGGTCTCACGAAGTGGGTCCCGAGCCATCGGAGCAGGCCCACGAACCCAACCCTCTGAGACGATAACTCGGCGGCAGGCCCAGGAGACGAACTGGAGTGTAGCTTTGCGGATGTTCAAGGCCTCCGTGAGCGACTTGGACACCGCATTGGCTATCATATGGTGTGCCGCCCCTGCCTTGGCAAAATAGTCGGCCCAGGCGTTGCCGAGCCAGTGATCCAGTTTTCGCGGGCCGTCCAGCACGCTGTCGGGATCACGATGCGCTGGGGCAAATTCGAACTGCATTGGCCGCCCTTCGGCTCGTCGCTGAGAGGCCTGCAAATTTGCACGCCAGATCCTGGCATGCTCCGACCGGCCGTGCTGAAGAGAATCTGCCCATGACTGGCCCTCCTCCACCAGCCCCAGGAGATCCGAGACGAACAGGTCATGATCATAATGAACTCCTAAGCCCATCTTGATAGCGCATCTCTCAGCACGGCCGACAGCCTGCACGTAGAAAAGGAAAGTTCCGAAGACGGCACGGATCGGCAGGAGCGACTGCGGGTCGAGCTGGATGCACGTGTAGCCGCAACGCCGCGTCTCTGGTACACTAGACGCATGACCTGATCCGTCCGTGAAGATCTCGGGGCCCCAACGGCCCTCGGTGTCGCCCCATCTGAGGAGCTCGGAGCTGATGGTGTCCAAACCTGGGATGCCCACGGGAGGTTCAGGAAACCCGAAGACCAAGTAGTTAGACTCCCAAGACAGGAACCCCTGTTGTAGCTGACCATATTTCAAGAGCATATCTCTGGTAGCCTCCAAGTACTCCGAACAAGAAGTCCTGGCGCTGCTCGGGCAGCGCGGGGCAATCGTAGAGCACGCGTCCCCGCGCTCCCTGAGACTGGGCCCCACAGGCGACGAATGACCTGATGGGCATCCTGGAGTTGGGGCATGTGGAGGTTTCCCGACAAGTGCGCTTGGAGGGCCCCTGATCGGCGAACACATTTGATACCTGCCAGAGGATTCCTCAAGCCTCGATGCCAGACCTGGTCCACGGTCTCCGCGGTGTAAACATGCTTGAGCAAATGCTCGCCCTGCCAACGCTGGGCCCCATGAATGAGGACAGACCTTCAGATCGGCAGGGCACATCGCACGAAGATCGAATACGTCACCTAAGCCATCAGACATCATGCGACTGGCCGCCAGGTTCCATCCCATATGTCGTCGCGTCATCCAGCAGGCCCCCATCGGGCCCCGAGTCGGAGCCCAAGACATCGGACCGACCTTGTCTCCGAGCGCCTCCCAGGCCCGATGCAATCGACTATCAGATATGCGCCCGTGCTAGACCCACTCAGCATGCGGTAAAACAACGGCGAGCGTGGTATGATGGATAGGGTCATAGAACTCAATATTGCGGCAGGTCAAATAGGCTGTGACACCAGTGTTCGACCTGCCTGGCGCGCCGTTCAAGACGGGGGCAAAAGACGCAACTCGCGAAATGCAGCATCACTATAACTCCAGCGACTGCAGCGCCATGCGCCACTGATGAAGGGCGCCCGTGCGCAACAGCGCTGTAGAAACCTTGCCGACTGCAATCCTGAGCGTCGAGATGCGCGCCTTGCGCTCTCGGAGGCGCTGGGGCGTTGCTCCTCCATGCCTCTGATGACCCTGGGCCCCGTGAGCTCGTGACCTAGTATCCCCATGCGCCGTTTGTACGGGATCTGCGTGGCGCCCACGCGGAACTGCACCCCCTTCCAGAACTTCCGAGAACCAGCAGCAGCCCCAGACTTCGACGCCTTCAAGACCAAGTCGCAGCGGAAAGCCCAACTCTTGGCCCCCTCGAAGCAGGTCACGCCGATCAACCAGATCATGACAATTACTCATGCCCCACGTGTGTTCTCCGAGCAACTGTGCGACCTCCTGCTGGATATTATGACCGAAGGCCGAATCGTTGGACGCGCCGCCCGCTCGCGCGCCCCACATCTGGCCGCACCGGTAGCTGGCCTGCCACTCTGCCGAGACTGGTCTCCTGAGCTCGCCCCAAAGTCTGACCATAGCGTGAGACAACACCAGAAGCCGTGCAACGCTAACAGGTTTGGGAAGCCGAACCATTTCACTGTGGACTCGCTCAGGAGGCCAGGACAGCCACTTTCCAAAAAGCATGACCATCCTGTCAACGCGCTCGGGCGCCTGGTCCGAAAGAGAGCCCAGGCACCGAAGTGAAAAACGGCTCGGCCCCGAAGCCGTTCGCGTCGCGAAAACACGAATCGCTGCCCGTACGTGGTGGTGATCCAGCACAAGCAAGTCAGGCCAACTCCCATGGCCTGGGGGCAGAACTGGAGGCCGCAGGTCGTGATGCCGCCAAACCTTCCCCTAGGAGTCCAATGTGTGATTGGCCAACTAGCACGGCTGGGCGTTCGCGTCGAAGTTGCTCTGCTCCTGCTTGCCGCGCACCTTGGAGGCCGAGTGAGCCTGACAGGCGCTGCCCAGAAAAGAAATGAAAACAGAAAAAACCTTGGCCCAGCTCCGCCAGGCCTGCTCGGACACCGACCTGGGCGACCTGAGCGCTGCGCCGGCCTTTGCAATAATGTTGCCCAGGCCTGAGCCGAAATCATCGTCCGACATTGCCCTGGGGCCCCAATGCAGAAACTCTAGGGAGTCCGTGTCCAGGCGGTGACATGTCTTCTTGTCATCAAGGATCTCGCGGCACCGCCTGCCAACCTCATAGGAAACCACCTGCAGCCGGTGATAGAAACGTCTTTAACGACCTCGCTCGGACAGAAGATGCTGGCACTATCTGCGCGCCGTCGGCCAGGCGTAGACTTTGGGTTCCCGATGCGCGCGGCGCCGCGGGGTTCCCATGCCAGCATCTGCCATCGGAGCTGCGGCGCGCCTGAATGACCCATGCAAGGGATAGCGTCCTTGCCGACCATGTCATAGCGACCTGCCAAGTCGACGTCTACCCCGCCCAGCACAGCGTCCCAAACTCGTGCCAGATCTGGAGCTCTTTGAACTTCCAAGAACACGTGGCCAACCTGAGCCCATAGGTAAAGGATACGTGCACATCCGCATGGGGCAACCACAGGTAACACTCGAGGCTCGTCGTGTACAGGACACCATGCTGGCCTGACTCCCCAGAGGACAGATGCTGACAGGGTAGTGGGGTGGAGGACCGGCGCCGAATGTGCCAAGCACCCCAGCTGCCCCAGGCCTCGCCGACAGGTTCGCGCACGCGATGAAGTAGTCGATCTGCGAGTTGCCCTCGTCGGTGAAGCACGCGGCCGTAGGGGGAACGCGCGCCAAGCCCGCAAATGACTCAACCCATCTCCTGGCATTCAGCGCTGAAATATCAGACCAGCGCCCCCCGCTAAAATCCAATCGTGGCCCAGGGCACTCCACGCTGCGACCCGCTGCGCGATAGCCCACGCGATGAAAAGGTTCTCGCCGGAGCTGCCTATACTCGTCACCAGGTGCGCGCCGACAACATTCACCCCTCATTGTACTCCCCAGATGACAAAGCTGGCCACCACTCTGCCCGGGTAAGCAATGGGGTCACCGTCAGGAGGCTTCGTGATCACCACACTGGCGGGGGCCAACACGGCGCCCCCACAGTGGTTGGCCTGTGGACCTGTAGCGCCCGCGGCTAGCGCAGGGGCCCACGTGCCATGGCAGCCTGCGCCCTTAGCCCGATGCTGGAACTCGCAGGGGTGCTCCTCCACGATCCGCGCCCCCTGCGCGCGCGATGTCTGCCCCCATCGCCGCCAGGTAGTCGAACATGGGGCCGAACGAGCTGGAACCGACCGCCACTATAGTGCCAGCGATGGCAGGGAGAGAAGATTTGCCCCCGACACCAGCCGTCTTAGGTATACCAGACCCGACGGTCTCGCTACTACGCCCGCCTGCCTGTTCACCAGCTGGTGCCGGGGGGGCGATGGCGACGACGCTGCGTCACCTGACCCCGACGCAAACGATCTCGAGGCCTCTGGCAAAACATGAGCGACGCTGAACCTGGACGCACTCGGGCCAGGATCTCCTGACATCGCACCACCTATCTGAGAGGCAGAAGCCGCGCCCTGTGAGGTGCACGTCGCACGGGGTTCCGCCCCGGGCTCGGCAATCCGAATGAGCGGTGCTGAGGGTAGCCAACACGCGCCAATAGGACTCTCATCCCAGGACAAACTGGCCACTGGAGCCGAAAGCGCACGCTGTGAAGTACCCGTTGCACGGGTTTCCGCCCCAGGGCTCTGCTCCGCAGGCGGATCGCGCGCCTTGCGGGAACCGCCCAGGGGCCCCTCACGTTGCGGAGCGAAGCGTGCTGGAGGTATCCAACTCGCGCCAACAGGCGCATCACCCCAATACCCACCAGCCATTGGAGCGGAGCGCATCTCTGAACTCGCGGGCGTGGTCGAATAAGTTGACACAGCAGCTGCGACCCCGCTCCCAAGGGACTCACGTTGAACCGAAGTCATGGATGCTAACAGACAGGCACAGAAGCATACGACCAGGAACAGCTTACTTCGTAGGTCGAGCCCTCTTGTAAGCTTCGACGTAGGATGCCTGGAAGCTCTTGAAATATTAGTTGGCTCCTTCCTCGGACTCGAAGGCCTCCACCTGGATACCTGCTGCCTCGAGCGTCGCGCGCATGTCGGCTTCGCCCATGTCGAAGTCAGGAGGCTCCTCGGCCGCGGCGCCTGGGGAAGCCCCTTCAGGTGGAGCCTGCTGCTGGGGCGGAGGTGGAGGCTGCGCCTGCGGCGCGGCTTGGAGCTTCGTGACCGTCTTCGCCATGGCTTGCAGCCCAGCAGTGGGATCAGCACCCGAGCCCAAAGAGCTGGCGACGCGCCCACTCTGGCCACCGACGCGGCAAACCCAGGGAGAAGCTCGTGGAGGGTGGGCGGCTTGGGTGCGCCTGGCGGGCGGACTTGCGACATACCCGTGCGCGTCTCCTCTTCCAGCCTGGCAACCTCCGACGTTGCAGCACCCACCTTCGTCTCCGTTCGATCCAAGTGCTCCTGTAACTCTTGGGTCTTGGCTCTCTGATCTTCGACCGGTCTGCGCACGCTGGACTCGCGCGCCCGAGCCTGCTGGAACTTGGCTGCCAAAGAGCGAGCTTGGTCTTCGATAGGGCGTCCGTCGAACAACTCTCGCTCCAAGCCCTCCGTCTCCGACTTGAAAGTGGCCAGCACCGCAGCATCCTTCGCGGGCGAGAGAACGCGCATGGTGCCGTCCAGTTCCTTGATTCGCTTGTGCTTGCCGTCCGCGCCTTGGGCTTCCCGTGGGGCAGGATCAGCATCACGACCAGCAGGAGGGGCAGGCTGGCGAAGGCGACGAACCTCAGCTTGAATATCCGCCACCTGCTTGACCAGGTCCTTCTGCTTTGTGGAGGTGGACGGCGACTTACCTGAAGAGGCAGGCTTCTTGGGGGCCCCGTAGCAGATGCCCGTATGTAGCTTGCACCGCTTGCAGGTGAAGGCGCCCGCGGTGTTGAACCACGGCTTGCCACTTCTTGGACGGACACATGACTTGCACACCCATGCCTGCCCGTTCTGCCGACGGGAAGGCGCCATGGGGGCGTCGTGACTGCTGCGGAGGGAAGTGCTCCTCAAGGAACTCACCAACTGCGAGAAGGGCTCGTAACTGCAAATCGCCGTTCCGAAGGTTTGCTGTTACAACACTCAACTGAGCACGAAACGGCTGAGGAGGGGAAGGAGGAGGAGGAGGAGGAGGGAGGAGGAGGAGGAGGAGGTGGAGGAGGGGAAGGAGGAGGGGGAGGAGGGGGAGAGAGGACGAGGGAGGAGGGAGGAGAGAGGAGCGAGGAGGAGGAGGAAGACGGAGAGGGGAGGAGGAGGAGGAGGAGGAGGAGGAGGATCTGGCAGGATCTGGCAGGCCTGATCACCGCAGTTGCGAGGCACGCACCGCGGCGACGAAAGAGAGGCCGCCCCTCACAAGTCGGTCTTGGGGGCGCCACGCATCTGAACCTCACGCCGGGCTGATCCCAACACTGTAGCTGATGCTCCGTCCAGCGGGAGGTTGTGGTTTGGCCACGGCGCCACCGAGCCTGATTGTCGCTCCTTCGATCCCCAGCGTGGTAGCTAGTGACATTGGGCTCCAACTTCGCCTTCCTCTGTTGCATGTAGGGTCGGCCGGCACGTCTGGCTAGAATCGGCCTCCAGCTTCGCCACCCGCTTCTCGCACTTCTCGCAGAGTAGGGGTAGCAAGTCGGGCTCCGACTCCGCCTACCGCATTTTACAACTCGTCGGCTAGCTGATGGCATTGGACTCGACCTTCGAGTGCCATGCCCAGGACATCGGGCTCCAACTTCGCCTCTCGCTTCTCGCCGTATGAGTAGGACGTTGGGCTCCATCTTTACCTCCAGCTTTCCAACTCTCGTCGGATGCAGCTGATGGCATCGGGCTCGACCTTCGACAGCCTTCGCACGTCGGGCTCTCGTCGCGTCGAGTGCAGCTGATGGCGTCGGGCTCGTCCTTCGCCTTCTTCCTGCGTCGCTCGTTGTCCCGCGTTGCCTCCCGCTTTTCGCGCGCTGATCGCACAGCGGCTCCAGGCGGATGGCGTCGGGCTCCAGCTTCGCCTTCCCACTTCTCGCACATTGCTCTCGATCCCAGCATTGTAGCTGAACGCGTCGGGC
The DNA here is from genome assembly GCA_963575745.1 of Prorocentrum cordatum. NCBI lineage: Eukaryota > Dinophyceae > Prorocentrales > Prorocentraceae > Prorocentrum > Prorocentrum cordatum. The sequence goes on from CAUYUJ010017205.1 coordinate 476,478, forward strand.
TCTACCTTCGCCTTCCGCTTCGGCGTCGGTGTTTGGGTCGGGCTCCGCGTCGGCCGTAACCTTCGCCTGTCGGGCCTCGTAGCTGATGACGTTGGGCTCGGCCTTCGTTTTCCCTCTCGCTTGGTGCCGCGGCATCGCCTGCTGCCGCTGCTCGCCGAGGGAGGGGTTGGTGTTGCGGACTCCAGCTTCGCCTCCCGCTTCTCGTATTGAGGCTTGCTGCCGCTGCCCGCTTTTTGTGCGGCGTCTCCCGCACGAACTGGTCTCAACTATGTAGCTGATGACGTTGGCCCGCACGTTCTCGCCTGGCACGGACGGCTCCCAGCACGGCTGATCGTGGCTCGCCCGCGCTTGTCTGCCTGGCGGGTGGAGGAGGAGGAGGAGGAGGGGGAGGGGGACGAGCGGAGGAACGGGGAGGGGGCAACCCACCTTCTTGATGGCTCCCTGGCAGCTGGACCCGCGCTCGGTCGTGGGCTGCCAGGGCTGACTCGACGTTGCTCCCGGGGCCATGGCCACTCTCAAGTTGGGCCCATCGGAACACCCCGGCCCCCGCGCCCGGGACCTTGGGTGGAAAATGGCTGGGTGAGGAGGGAGGAGGAGGAGGAGGAGGAGGAGGGAGGGGAGGAGGGAGGAGAGGGAGGAGGAGCGGAGGAGGAGGAGCAGGAGGAGGAGGAGCAGAGGAGGAGGAAGAGAGGAGGAGGAGGAGGAGGAGGAGAGGAGGAGGAGGAGGAGGAGGAGGAGGAGGAGGAGGAGGAGGAGGAGGAGGAGGAGGAGGAGGAGGAGGAGGAGGAGGAGGAGGAGGAGGAGGAGGAGGAGGAGGGGAGGGGGAGGAGGAGGAGGAGGAGGAGGAGGAGGAGGAGGAGAGGAGGAGGAGGAGGAGGGGGAGGAGGAGGAAAAGGAGGGGGAGGGAGGAGGAGGAGGAGGAGGAGGAGGAGGAGGAGGAGGAGGAGGCGGAGGAGGAGGAGGAGGAGAAGAAGGAGGAGGAGGTGGAGAAAGAGTGGGAGGGGGAGGAGGAAGAAGAGCTGGGCTGCAGGGGCCCAGGCCCGGGGCCAGCCGGGAGACTCCGCACCTCCTCCCGCGGGTCGCCACGCTCCTCGCGGGCGGCCCCGCCCTGGGACGACAGTTCGTGCACCGCCCCCCCTCTTGGCCAGAGCAACACAGCACGGCGTACATACGTGTGTATCCATATATATATGTATGTATGTATGTATGTATACATATACATATACATATACATGCACATATACATACACATATACATATACATATACATATACATATACATATACATATATACACATAAATACTTGTAAATATACACGTGTATCGGAGGTGAGGGGGTGAGATCGAAGTGGAACGGAGAGCCCCCCTACCGGGAAATCGGTTTCGGCTTCGTGTTCGTGCGTGCCGTGCGTGCGGGCGAGGCGAGGCTGCGTGGGCGGGCGAGAAGAAAGTCTCCTCCGGCTGAGGCGTGGCCAGACCAAATGATTCCTCTCCGGGGGCCGGTGCCGCGCGGTGTCCCGCCGGTGTCCTGCCTCCGGATGCGGCGCGGCTGGACCAGATGTTTCCTTTTCCGGGGGCCGGTGCCGCGCATTGTGCTGCCGGTGTCCCGCCGGTGTCCCGTCGGTGTCCCGATGATGCTGATGATGATGAGGATGTTGATGCTGTTGACGATGGTGAAGATGATAATGGTGATGGTGGTGATCATGATGGTGTCCCGATGATGTTGATGATGATGATGATGGTGTTGGCTATATTGATGATGATGGTGATGATGATGGCCATGGTTGTGATGATGGTGGTGTCCCTGATGATGGTGATGTTGATGATGATGCTGATGTTGCTGATGATGATGGTGTCCCGATGATGATGTTGTTGGTGATCCTGTTGATTTGATGGTGATGAGATGATGAGACGATGGTGATGACGATGATGGAGATGATGATGATGATGATCATGATAGTACCCCGATGATGATGGTGATGATGAGGTTGGGATTGATTATGTTGATGATGATGGTGGTGTCCCGATGATGACGATGTGGATGGTGATGATGACGATGTTGGTGTCCCGATGACGATGATGATGATGTCGATGATGAGGACGATGATGAGCTGATGATGATGAGTTTGATGATGGTGGCCCGGTGATGCTGATACTGATATTGATGATGATCGTGTCCCGATGATGGTGATAGTGATGATGATGATGGTGACGATGATGATGGTGCCCCGATGATGATGATGTAGACAATGCTGATGATGATGGTGTCCCGATGATGATGGTGTTGGTGATGTTGTTCATGATGATGATGAAATGATGATGATGGTGATGTTCTGATGTTGATGATGATGATGGTGTCCCGATGATGATGATGTAGACAATGCTGATGATGATGGTGTCCCGATGATGATGGTGTTGGTGATGTTGTTCACGATGATGATGAAATGATGATGATGGTGATGTTCTGATGTTGATGATGATGATGATGGTGTCCCGATGATGATGTTGATGAGGATGATGGTGGCGACGATGGTGTCACGATGATGATGATGGTGATGATGATGTTGATGATGACGGTAATGAGGTGAATGTGATGGTGTCCCGATGAAGATGATGATGATGATGATGTTGGTGGCGTTGGTGACGATGACGATGATGATGCTGACGTTGATTGTGAGATCGATTGTGAAATCGATAGTGAAATCGACTGAGAGACCGAATGTGAGATCGATTGTGAGATCTTTAGTGAGATCGATCGTGCGATCGATCGTGAGATCGATTGTGAAACCGATAGTCCGATCGATCGAATGATATAGATCGAGTGAAATCGATTGTGAGATCGATCGAGTGAGTGACATCGATCGAGCGAGACCGATAGTGGGATCGATAATGATATCGATAGTGAGATCGATCGAGTGAGACGTTTGTTTCTCCCCCCCGAACCTCCTTATCACAAGAGGGGTGGTCGTATAGGTATACATATACATATACATATACATATACATATACATGCATACATGCATACACACATGCATTCATACATACATACATTTATACGTACATACATATTATGCTCAGAGGCTCGAACACCCCCCCCCGGCGCGCGGGGCGCGCCAGGGGCGGCTCCGGCGGCGCCGCCAGGGGCGGCTCAGCGCCGATCCAAGAAATCCGCACAACCTCCGAAAGTTTGCACGCTTGTGTTAAGATGTTCCAACCTACTGTAGCCTGAATCGCCAGAAGGAATGTCGAGCACCAGGACAGTAGCATAACTCAACGGCTTACACCTGTCGGACCCTGGGAGGCGATGCTCCTTCGGCATTTCGCCAGCGTGTCGGGCAGACGTTGCTTTTTTTGTTCAGTAAGGGCGACGATGCGCCAGTGGCAGCAGGGCGCCCAGGCAAGATAGCCACTGCCCTGGGCCCCAATCACAAAGCAGAGGCAATAATTACCCTCCACGAGGGAAAAGGAGGCGCACGCGGCGTTCCAGTCGCCAGGCTTCCGCGATCGAACGATGGCGCCGAGCAGTCGCACGTATGCGAGCATGAAATTGCTGCGACGCACTGCCGTTGGAGGCGCCATGGCGCCGACAGTTGTGCGCGAAAAGAAAGGCATCAAGGATGGCAGCAGTAATTGGGGGCACCGTGCGCGGACGCTCTGCAATCGGGGGCGCAGAGAAAGCCAGGGAGGAGACTCAGCAAAGGGAGGCATCAGTTTACCCATACAATGTTCACATAGCCGATATAATCGAGAACATCGAGCATAATGGATCAGGTCATCGAGGTCAGTTATGTCAGGGTTGGGAGGGTCGGAGCAGCAGCCAAAGAGACAACCGTGAGCATGTGAGTGGAAGCGGGCAGAAGTGCCCCCCCCCCCCCCGAACAAGAATACGCAAAAAAGGTTAAACCAAGGTAGGGGTCAGACTTCCGCACTGTGCATTTCGCCGCCTTGGCCACCTGAGATATACACCCCCGCGATAGGTCACCCATCCATCTCCTCATCCTGATCAGTAAAAGCATGGCAGCAGCGGCCTCAAAGACCGCCGTCAGGGCAGGCATCTTCGCGACAGTGGCCTGAAAGTTGCGACTGGGCTCGGGAATGCCCTGCGGCAGAGAAGAAAGCGCACCTCGTACACTGCGAAAAATACTGGGGAGACCAGGAGCAAAGCTGGACTTAGCCCAGCCCGACATCGCGCGCACAATGCAGGCGCCATCACTGCGAAATGAACTTTCAAGCTCCTCCAAAGTCCACAAAATCTCCTCGCACCTCGAAACCAGACGAAACTTCATAGCCCGCAATGCGATTTCAAGGTTTTTTTATATATATATATAATTTTTATATTTTTTTCAAAAAAAAAAAAAAAAAAAACTGGCCAGGGAAACCAATGGCAGACAAGTTCGTCAACACCTCGTAACTGAAGCTGAATCGAGGTCCACCAACTAAGAGTTGCAGCGCATTCTGATATGCTGACGTAACAGAACGGGTAGGCGGTGCAAACTGCATGACGACGGAGAGAATGCTAAGACAGAGAGTATGGAATGTGGAGATGTTCTGAGCGAGGGTGAACCCAGCTTGTCGGACTTCGCGGACACGCGGAACAAACTTCGCAACCGGCGTAAGCCAGTCGCTGTCAGGGGCAGAAATGCCAATCATCATGCCCAAATACTTGCAAGCAGTCACCACCTGAATACCCTCGAGCGAAAGAAGGAAGGTGGCAATGTGCGGCTGCAGCCTGCAAGAAAAGACCTCAGCGTTCACAAGAAACACGCGCTTACATATGTTCAAAGAGAGACCAACAGCTGCATCCTATTCATGCGTAGCCTGGAAGCGGGGGGAAAGGCGAGGCAAAGTACCCCGAAGACCGTAGAGACAATCATCAGCGCATTCGAGTTTGAGGCGAAGCCCTTCCCAACAACGACGACCAATATACTCTTGAAGGGTGGCAGTCCCAAGACAAAACAAAACCATTGAAGCAGGGTCACCTTGCCGAACGCCCCGAGAGACAACAATGCCCCCAAAGACACGGCCCAATATCGTGTTATGACTATATAGCACCCGATAACATTTTGCAATAAACCGCGGTATACCCATTGCACCCAAGACAGTCAGGAACCAATTAACAGAAAGAGAGGGAAACGCAGCAAAATAGTCAGTCAAAACCAGCGAGCTGTCCTCGCGGCCATGTACATGCTCAGTGAGGGCCCAAGCTTCAGCACGAACAATATGCGCAGCCATGCTGCGGCCCGAGACGCACGCCTGCGACTCCGAAATCATCGCCTGGGCGACAGAGTTGAGGGGGGCAACGCATGCAGGCACTCAGCAACTTAGCGTCCGCGTTAGCCATGGCGGGAGGACGCGTGTTCCCAGGGGCCCTAATGACCTCGCTGCCTTCATCAGGGGGGGCCGTCGCCCTTCGGAAGAAACACCAGTGAGACTTCCAACATATCACTCGGTAGGGAATCGATGGCGCCGCGAACCAGCTCCCGATAAAAATCAAAAAGGTACCTGGGGGCATCTCCAAGACGCCAACAGAAATATGGAACCCCATCAGGGCCAGGCACGCTGCGCTTCCGCCGAAGAATGATGTCCCCAACAAAGGTGGCATAGTCCATCTCCCAAGCAGTGTTTGCTCCTACAGGGACCTGTCGGACACAAGATAGTTACTCTGGCCACGTGGAGCGATCCTCCTGCGCCTCGCAGAAGACATCACCCCAGTGACACCGAAGCGCCTCAGCAGAGGCCTCAGGGGAGGGAAAGGGGCGGTTGTTCGAGTCCACAGTTCCTTGAAGCCAGGTGCGGCGACGGAATTGCTGCCAGAACTGGCGACGACGCGCCATCTTCTTCTCCTCCATAATCCTCTGGAAGTCACCGGGGGGGGGGGTAAGCTCAAGCCCCGTCTCCTCCCCATCAAGAATCTTCATGCATGAGACACGCGCGCGCTGGCAGGGGGCATTCAAATCCGTGCAGACAAGAGAGGTGTCATCAATGAGCTCCGAAAGATTGGGGTAGCACGCAGGGGCGTTATCAATCAACTGGACTTCCTGAAGACGCAGCCCACGAAGGGCAGCCATCGACCAATGATGACACTCCTCAGATGTAGTGGCCTGGCGCAGCTTTATGTGGCGTCTGGCTCGAGCAGCAGCGACCTGCATACAGTCTATAGCCCACGCAAGAAGGGCCGAGCCAGCAGCGGCGGCCGGCGGCGAGAGAAACAGCCGATCCAGCCCCTCCGCAAACTCGGGCGACTTCGCAAGCCACAGTGGGATATGCTTGCTTTCAGTCGGGTCAGGGCGATACGTAGCAACATGACATATGACTGGAATATGGTCTGATGCCATGTCAATCCTCAGACGCCCCTTCGCCGTCGTAGAAAATCGTTAGATCAGCAAGGATACCAGTGGGCACAGAACAATAGATCCGATCAAGGCGTGCCGCGTGGTCAATCATGATATTTGCGACGGCCCGACGAGTGTCCATTTCCGGGTAAAACTCAATGAGATGAGGTAGAACATTGTGGAATGCTTGTGCATGACGGCGGCCCCCAGGACACCGCAGACCACCAACCGCTCTTTGACGGCCTTCACCTTCCAAAGTGAAATTCCAGCCGCCTAAAACACTACAGTGACATGATCGGCAGACATTGGCACCTCCTGACGCAAAAGACGGAGAACGGAGAGGTAAACGTGGACGGAGTCGGAGGTGTTGGGCATGTGCGCATTGACAACGTTGCAACTAGCAAGGGGCCCAGAGAAGGACGTCAGCAGCACGCGTCCATCAATCAACGAACGGTGCTCCATAGTATTGAAAAAGCTGGCAAAAGATTTGCTCACCGCCGTGATGAGGCCACCAGCACCGACAGAGTTGGGGAAGAACGAACAGCCAAAGGAGTGGGCCGGGAGTTGGAGCATGAGATGATGTCACCAGGGTGTCCGTGGGTTTCTTGGATAGCAAAGATACCATGCGAATGACATAGTGACTCAACCGTGCTCATCTTCCTCTGCGCGCGGTCTTGACGTGCAGATTGAACAGACATGATCAACCCACCAGCATTCCACGTGCACATGGAGAAGGGAGAGGGAGGGCCGAATAGAAAATCATACTCCCGAGCAGGAGCATCGCACGGTGCAGATGCAAAAACCAGCAAGGGCAGACGGGCAGCACTGGGGAACTCACTACTCTCAGCTGAGGCGCAGCCAACCACAATATTGGCGCTCCCTCCACTCAGCTGGCCAACAGAAACCCCCTATCATGTCTGGGATCCCGTGAGGCTGTCGTCTAAAGGTAGGGCCTTTTTCTTTGTGGCCATATCGATAACAATTTCAATTTCCGTGTCAATGAACTTCCACTGGTAGAGCTCCTCACGGTTAGGAACGATAACGAACTGGCCTTCCTCCGACTTGAGCTAGAACAGCGCCCACGAATCTGAGCCCGATGAGATCTGGAAGCGGCCTGATCCCTACCCAGAGCATCCCATCCGGATCGAACTGGACCACAGACCATTATTCATGAACTTGATCTTCACTGGCCCCCAGAGCACCGAGAGGGCTGATTTACGAAGACAGGCGGGAAGAGGAATGTCGCCACGAACTCGGATGGGAAACTGCATGGCACGGTCACGATAGTCAGTCCAAGACGATGGAGAAGTGAAAGCCCATTGCTTGAAACGAGAGGCATCTTCAACATAAGGAAAAACAGCAGAGTATGAACGGCTGGTACGCTGAACTACCGGATTCGCATTCACAACAAACTCCTGTGGGACCTGAGTCTTGTACCAATCCCAATATTCTGTACGGCATTGCGACAGAACCTCTCTCGGCCAGCCTCCAATCCACACACGGCAGGGGTTGTGCTGATCCTTGGCCTCAGAAGAGGCATTGGTGTCTAGGAAGCTTTCTGGGATGCTTGAGGGCGCCTGACGTTTACGACTACCTCCACCCTCAGAGCTCGCAGCCGTAGACACGGGCCAAGAGAGTGACTCGAATTGATCCTGGACCGTTTTGAATGTATCATTCACATTCGCCTCAAATGCCGCCGTCATCGTACGTTCACCACACGGCCTAGTGCCATCCCCGTCATCCACATCAACCGCAGCACCT
>CAUYUJ010017205.1:489570-534570 GCA_963575745.1 Prorocentrum cordatum
TGGAATCGATCGTGAGATCGTTCGAATGAGATCGAACATGAGATCGATAGTGGTGTCCCGTCAATGCCCCGTCGGCGTTCCCTATTTAGATCGATAGTGAGATCGGCAGTGAGGTCAATAGTGCGACCGATAGTGAGATCGATTGTGAGATCGATAGTTGGGTCGATCGTGATATCGATCGTGAGATCGCCAATGAGATGTATCGTGAGATGGATCGTGAGATCGATAGCGAGATCGACCATGATACTGATAATGATACCTATACGACCACCCTTCGGGTGATAAGGAGGTGAGGGGGGGGGGAAGGGACCAACGTCGCACTCGATCGATCTTACGATCGAACTCACTACCGATCTCACAATCGATCTCAATCGATCGACGTCACAATCGATCTGACTATCGATCTCACAATCGATCTCACAATCGATCTCACATTCGGTCTCGCTATTGATCTCACAATCGATCTCACAATCGATCTCACATTCGATCTGACTATCGATCTAACTATCGAACTCACTTTGGATCTCATTATCGATCGTACATTCGGTCTCACTACCGATCTCACTATCGATATCACAACCGATATCACAATCGATCTCACATTCGGTCTCACCATCGATCTCACTATCGAACTCACTATCGATCTCATTATCAATCTCAATCGATCGATCTCACAATCGATCTGACGATCGATCTCACAATCGATCTCACAATAGATCCCACTATCGATCTCACATTCGGTCTCACTGTCGATCTCACTATCGATATCACAATCGATCTCACAATCGATCTCCTATTCGGTCTCACAATCGATCTCACTACCAATACCACTATCGATCTCACAATCGATCTGACATTCGGTCCCACGCTCGATCTCACAATCGATATCATTGTCGATCTCACTATCGATCTCACATTCGACCTGACTATCGATCTCACTATCGATCATCAAAATAAAAACACCAACATCATCATCATCATCCATCAACATCAACATCACATCAACATCATCATCATCATCATCATCATCATCATCATCATCATCATCATCATCATCATCATCATCATCGGGTCACCGACGGGACACCGGCGGGACACCGGCGGGACACCGCGGGGCCCCGGCCGCCCGGAAGGGAGACATTTGATCCGGCCGCGCCTCAGCCACACGGGACACCAGCGGGACACCGGCGGGACACCGCGGGGCCCCGGCCGCCCGGAAGGGAATCATTTGGTCCGGCCGCGCCTCAGCCACAGGAGACTTTCCTCTCGCCCGCCCACGCAGCTTCGCCTCGCCCGCACGGCACGCACGAACACGAAACCGGAATCGATTTCCCGGTAGGGGGACTCTCCGTTCCACTTCGATCTCACCCCCTCACCTCCGATCCATAGTGATATCGGCAATGCAAGGGATAGTGAGATATATTGTGAGCTCGATAGTGGCAACGGTTGTGATATCGATCGAGTGAGATAGATCGTGAGATCGACAATGATGTCCTGGCGGTGCCCCGTGCGTGTCCCGTAGTGAGATCGATAGTGAGATCCATAGTGATATCTGAAATGGAAGGGATCGTGAGGTCGATGGTGAGATCGAAAGTGGAATCGATAGTGAGACTGATAATGAGGTCGATAATGCGACATTTCGTGATATGGATTGGGATGTCGATAGTGAAATCGATCTGTTGATACTTTGGTTTCACACCCCTCGGACCTCATGACCCGAAGGGTCGCCGTATAGGTAGTCTCGGAGCAATTAACGGACCCCCCCCCCAAACAGTGGGATGCAGGCATGGAGAAATGAGGGAAGCGACAGAGAGGAAGAGGACGGCTGCTCACCACGCATTCCCCGCACTTCTCAGCCTCTCTCGGTCCCCAGAGCTCGCTCCTCCTTCCCCCTGCCCGTCGCTGTCCTCAGTGCCCGGACCCACGCAGGGCCAGCGCAAGCAGTGGATTGGAAGTGGTGGAGTGGGCGTGCGAATGCCTGCTATGGTCCGGCGGGGCCTCCCTGGAGGGCCAGACGGCACAGGGAGGACTGGTGGAATGGGAAACTCACGACACCCGATGCGTCACGCGGTGTGCGAACGCCTGCCGGGGTCTAGCGGGGTATTCCTGGATGGTCAGACGGCACTGGTGGGGCTGGTAGAGCGGGAAGGGCGCGAAGCCTGACAAATAGCACGGTATGCGGATGCTTGCCGCGGTCCGGCGGGGACACCACGCAAACGAAGGACCCAACCCTTGGCAACTACACGTAACGTGGCGGATGTGCCGAACTGGGTGGGGAGATGTGCGCAAATGCTCACTCTGGGGCCCTACATGGAGCTCGTCACTGGGCACGATCCGTGAGTGGATTGTGCCCGGGATTGGCGGGCGGAGCGCGTGCGACACCTGCCTCCCTGTGTGGCCGCGCAACGTGTGAGGAATGTGCCGGCTTGGGTGCGGTGCCGCCACCCGAGCCCTCCCGTCGGGGCCTTCGGTGGAACTCCCCATGGGACTGCGAAGCGCGCCAGGGGTGTACGGCAGGTTCGTGTCGTGCCGACCCCAGCGTTGGTTTTTGACACCGCAGGGATCGTTCAACCTTGAACGATCGGCCGCTACCGCAACGTCCGATCGTTCAACATCGATCGATTCTGGGTCGCCGGCGGCGTTCAACCTTGAACGTCCGCGCTGGGTTCGCCGCTGGTCGACACGACGCAAACCTACCGTACCGAAAGATGCGCGGTGCCCACGCGTGCCCCTGGTCGCACTCCTCTCAGGCCACGAGAAAGCGTGTGAGGCGCGAACCGACAGGGGCCCAGCGCCGCCCTGCGAACACCACCGCGAGGGCCGCAGGTGATGTGCGCGTGTGTGCGTGTGTGTGTGTGCGCGTGTGCGTATGTGTGCGTGTGTGTGCGTATGTGTGTGTGTGCGTGTGTGTGCGTGTGTGTGTGTGCGTGTGTGTGTGTGTGCGTGTGTGTGTGCGTTTGTGTGCGTGTGTGTGTGTGTGCGTGTGTGTGTGTGTGTGTGTGCGTGTGTGTGTGTGTGCGTGTGTGTGTGCGTGTGTGCGTGTGCGTTTGCGCGTGTGTGCGTGTGCGTGTGCGTGTGTGCGTGTGTGCGTGTGTGCGTGTGTGCGTGTGTGCGTGTGTGCGTGTGTGCGTGTGCGTGTGCGCGTGTGTGCGTGTGTGTGTGTGTGTGTGTGCGTGTGCGTGTGCGTGTGCGTGTGTATATGTGTGAATGCGTGCGTCTGCGTGTCTGTGTCTGTGTGTGCGTGTGCGTGTGCATGCCGAGATGGTCATGCTGAGAGCAGAATGTCAGAGAGGGGGGGGATGCGGAGAGCGGAGGCATGGCGAAGGGACGAGGAGAAGAGGGGGAGGAGGAGTGAGCAGGGGGAAGGCGCGCACGCGCTGCGGATCCAAGGCGATGCTCCAGCAGCACAGGGCGAGCGCTCCCTAAGCAGTCGGATCCGGCGGCGCATCCAGCGCCGCCCCTGGCGCGCTCCGCGCGCCAGGACGAGGGGCTTCTTCTTCCAGGATAACAGCACAGGGAGCCTGATAGTAGCAACTAAGCTGCTGCTGTTGTTGTTGCTGCAACTTTTCCGCCGCGGAGGAGGCATCGCATGTACGACGCGACGCGGGCCGCACCGCCCAATGTTACCCTTTCTCTTCCTACACCTCCTCCCATACATTACGACAAAACAGAAATCAGCACGTCAGATACCTGGAAAGAGAGAGACGGATTCAGCGGCGAGCGTGGGATAGCGGCGACTGCCAATTCCATCCCTCCATCCCGCAAACGAGCATCATCTCACAACCAACTGTCCACAAGCCAAGGCGGAACCCGCCATGCACTCATGAACAGGCTACGAGACAAATGGCACACCAAGCAAACTCAGTCGGCCAACGGAGACAGATGTTGCAGATCGATACTGGCGGGAGCCAGCGCCGCCAAGCACCACTGCGCTGCGCGGATAAATGATTTCACGTGTCGGGAGTCCGCGGGCTGTACATCCACCACCGCGGGCTGTACATCCCCCAGTTAGTAGACTGGGGTCATGATTGAGGTACTCCCCAAACAGCTTGGGCGAGAAAGATTTTGAAAAAAGAAAACCGCGTGCGCTGCATCTCAACAGAGAATTGAAGTGCTCCCCAAACAGCTTGGGAAAGCTCTATGATTGAAAATTGCGCGCGCTGCATCTCAGACAGGACAATAACCTCAAGAAGCCATTAAGGACCCCCCCCGGGGTTATCATTAGCACAACACCGTAATTAAACGATTCTGGGGGGCGGTTTTCGCCGAACGATATGATTAGCACCGCGCAAACGGAACGAAAATGAATAGTTCCCGCGCCCCGTCTCGGGTGGTATCCCAATTGGAATTGGAATAAACAAGAATAATAATGAAATGCGAGGCGTAATAATAACAGCAGTAATGCGAATAATAATAAGAATAATGGTAATATTAAGAGTATTAATAATACTACGGATAGTAATACTATAGGTAATAATAATAATAAGAACAATAACAAACATCAATCATAAACGATTAAGAATAAGAGTACTAATACGGATGGCAATCAACATGAAAATGATGATCATACTCCGAAACATAATATGAATAACAATGAGAGCTTTTACTCCTTCTCTTCGCAATCTTTGTCCTATACGACTTGTGTTACCACCCCTATTGAAACATTGTTTTTTCCCGGCCGTCGTGTGGGGTAGCGCATCCGAGGATATCGCCCCCGCCACGCACGGCGCGTTATGTTAGCACCGCACCCGCACAAAGTAATTACGACAGTAAGAAGTACAGTATGATCAATAATACTACTAATAAGAGAAAGACTAAACATACTGATAGTAATACTACGGATAAGAGTAAGGATAACAATAAGAAAAACGATCCGAAAACAGACGAGCTCCCCTGCTTCTTTCCTCCCCCCCTCCTTTTTCGCATTTTCTTCATCATCCTTGTCCTATACGATTCTTATTACCATTTCAATTGAAAAAATGTGCATCCGAGGATATCGCACCGCCAGAAATATTTGCCCCCCATCGCAGGCACGGACGATTCCTTTTCAAAGCTGGGCTCTCCCTTGCGTGGGACTTAATGTTGTTATTGTTGGTGTTGGCGGTGTTGTTGGTGTTTTTGATGTTGATGTTGTTGCTGGCGTTGCTGGTTCAGGCGCCTGATTCAGAAACACAAGGAGACCATATTGCGAGAATATTTCAGGCAGTTTGCTTGTTTCGGCGAGCAGGCTCGTCTGCGTCCACATAAAGCTGCGAGGTGCCAGGGTGACGCTTCTGTGGTGCCGGGTGCGTTATACATTCGCCGGAGAAGGGGGGGGTTCTCAATTGCTTCTTGAGGTTAAGAAGGACGAAGGATGCGGTCCCAGGCTCGAGTAGGAAATGTGGGCGGGATCGAGGTGCGGGAGGGGAGGGGCACAGAGGAAGGAACGCACGAGCGGCGAACATATCCATATCCACGCCCTCGCGGCCTGGGCTCCACGGCGCGATCCCGCGGATGCGCGGTCGCACGGAGACGTTGCGCAGGGCATCCGCGGAACAAAAGCGCCCCGCATCCTCGGGGTCGCGGCCGAAGGGCCCCGCCCGCGAGGCCGCGGATGCGGATGTGATCTTCGCCGTAAAGGAGCGGAGAGGAGGACAACCAGCCGAAGCCCTCTCAGATCGGCAGGATCCACTCGAGGTGATTCCCGCTGCGGTCGGCCACGGCAGGCGGGGTGAGGCCGGTCAGGGGTCCCCCCTGGCCCTGCCGGTCATGTGGATCAGCATGGGCCTCCAGCAGCAGGGTCACAGCACTCTGGTGGCCGAACAAGGCCGCCCTGTGCAGAGCAGAGGCGCCACGGAGCGAGGGCATCGGAAACTCTGCACATATCTTCTGGTGTATGTCCCCACTCCGCTCGAGCAGGAGCCGGAGGACGTCAGTGCCTGTGGAGAAGATGGAGGCATGAACCGGGTTTCCCCCATACGCGTTCATCGCATTCACGTCCGCTCGCCCGTCAATCAACGCTGCGGCCGCCAGTGGCGCGTTTGCGATCGCGGCCAGGTGAAGAGGCGTGCAACCATCTGCGTCGCGGGACCCCACATCCGCGCGAAGCTCCAGGAGCCCCATGATGGCCACGGGGTTGTTGCTGTATGCCGCGTAGTGGACCGCGTACATCAAACCATCCAGCTCCGCCGTGGCATCTGACATGGGGATGGCCAATTTTGAAAGCATCGCCTCCACTGGCAAAGCGGGCGAATCCTCGCACATGCGCGCCCAGCGAGTACTCACAAGCCGGCGATATGCGGGCATGTCCTCACGTTCCAAGAGTCTGTCGGCGAACGTGTTCTCCAACATGCCGACCACTGTTGCGAGAGTCTCCTTGTCACATTGTAGCTTCTCCCCATTATTGCCAATGTGCCCGCGCTTGCAACACGTGAATCGCCCCCGCAACACCGAAGAAGATGGATCCTTCCGTGGTCCTCCAAGCATCGTGTGATCACGGCGTGGTTTGCCTCCAAGCTCGTCAAGGATGTAGATGCGCGCGGCCGTCGTTGCACCGAAGTCCTTGATGGAGAAAGCAAGCTCCTCAAGACGACACCACCCACGTGAACGCCAACTCCTCAGGTCGCAGCGCTCGCATGTGTTGGCATGCGTGCAAGGCGGGGCGACCACCACCATGATGGCCGCAGACGTTACGTAGGCTGCTAAACTCTGGATTGCCAAGGACTGGTCTCGGGTGGAGGCCTGCGGTATACTCCAGATGTCGAGCCAACAAAACACCTGATCTGGGCCATATTCAGATACGGACTGTGACTCTGTACCCTCACGCTGGGGCGCGAGCACGGGCGTCAACGGCGTCGAACTCATACTGCTGAACTTGCGTTCGAGTTCGCTGGTCCGGTTCTCCAAGCGCTTTACGGTGTCGAAATCCATGACGAACTCCTTGATCATCTTGAACTGTATTCCGGTGTGGTCTGGCTCGCCGAAGGCGGTCCACTGGTGAGAAAAGAACAGGAGAGGACCATCGTCCAGGCGCCACTCGACCAGGGAGCCAGCGCCGAGGAGCTCCTCGTGAAGCCTCATGGAAGTATGAGTACTCTCGTGCAGCCAGGAGGCACGGACGGCGTAGCAGGGGAAGAAGCCTGGCATTCCAGACTTTGACATCCACCGAGGAGTAGAAACGTCCCATGTCGACATGCCACATGCGAGCGGCACCTCCCTTTCTGCCGCGACGCCCCCGCCACAACTGGCTAGGCTGCAACCCATTGCTCCTCGTGCCGTGCTGCGGTTCGCTTTGCTGCTTCGGCCGAGCTGGCTTGAACCAACACGGATACAGAGAGTTGGGCACGCATGCCTGAACGCGAGTGTGCAAGTGAACATGTTAAGGGAGTGCGTTGAGAGACATGTCCAATTCTGTAGATTAGGAATTGCACTATTCAACTAGACTGTGAAACACCGTTTGCACGCCACCGCCATGTTGAACAACAATCGCACATTGAGCTAAGCAAAAAGATATGTACACCGAGCGTGCACAGGCGTTTTGAAAACACTTCATATCAGGCGAACATGCTGTACATCCGCTGGGCATGTGTACCGCGACGTCGCGACCTGTGCGAGGGGACCAGCCCGCTTTTGTTCCTGCGCGCGTCCCGAGCGAGACGGGCACTCCCGCGGCCCGTGGTCCTTGGCTTCCCTAACTGGGTCGTACTAAGCGTGGCCGCGCGCGAGCGCCTTCCGTTCGCCAGGGTTAGGTCGGGCATGTCCTCCTACAGGCGGATTTGGGAGGCAAAATGAAAGATAGTCCACCAACATTTTGAAAACTAACAAAAATACTCAACAAAATCGTCCCTGCACTATTTTTTGACCATGTCTAAATCGTCCTCCTGTAGAGGGACACGCCCGACCCAACGCTAGGTGAGAACGCGCGCCAGCCTCAACACCTAGCCTGCGCCAGCGCTGACTACTGGGCGAGCGCGGGTGCGGCCTGCTGGCTCTGGCTGTAGCGGAGGGAGGAGGAGGAGGCGGAGGAGGAGGAGGAGGAGGACAAGACAAGACAAGACAATCACCATGAGCTCCAACCGGTGTCTCTGGAGAGAGCTGAGTGCACTATGCAATCCAGCTATATCAAAATCACCACTGGGCAGAACAACGAATTGAATGCCAAGTGACTCTGGAGCGGCGAGCCTGATCAAGCCAGGAACGTGCCTAGAGGCTGGGCCTCGAGGCGACAGGACGGTACCCTACGGAGCCACGGTGGCTCCAGGGTACGTCCCCACGATCTCCGACGTGTGAGGGGACCGCGAGGGGCACTCCTGAATTTATCCCAGGGCAAGACCGAAGCCCGAGGAAGAGAAGCATGGGCTTGCAAACGCCGACGCAGTCGCTACACGACGGAGCCCACAGGGCCAGAACCCGCCTTGCAACAACCGAGATGGGCCCTTGCCAGCACAGTTGGCGACAAAAAGTTCAATGTGGAAAACGAATGCGGCTGTTTCACTACTCCCTCACTGCGCTCCGCTGCTGCTGCTGCTCTGCTGATTATACCATTGCGTTGCCATCCCATACACCCGATCACTGTTCATCATCGTCTGGAACTGCTGAGTACCAGGGAAGATATGACGAGAAGCCAAAAAAACTGTTACAAGTCGGAGCCTGGATGGGAGAGAGACGGGGCCTGGCCGAACAACGCCAGCAGGGCCAGCAGCTGGACGAGCGCGAAACACCGCCCGATCCGCACCAGCTGCAAGTAGCGGTAGCCACGAAGTATTACCAGCTTCACGAGTAATTTCAAAATCGCCATGTTTTCCATCATCAGGAGCTTTGCTAACTGTGCCGTCCCAGAAGACGATATCTCGCGGCCTGTCAGAAGGGGACCCACCATGACGCCGAGCAAGGGACTGCGTGCGTGGGTCTATGGCCTCGGTACTAGCGCTCAAGCCGTCTCCAGCTGCTCCACCATCTGTTGAAGCTCGCGCTCCATGAACGTTGGAGGGGCTCGTCCTTGTTTCAGCTGCCAGTCCTGCAACCCCTCGAAGGCCTCCATCATCATCTGGCGGAAGTGGGGGCCCCTGTACGCAAACGTTACCTTCTTCATGCCCCGCTGGAACACCTTCTCCACCTTGCAGCACAAGATCAGCTCGCACTTCTTCTTCACCGTCCAACTGCTGTACTCGTCGTACGCGCTCTTGAGCTTGACGTGGAGCTCCTTGGTCAGGGACACCCCCTGCGTGGGAGAATCGGGTTGCTGTTCCTTCAGCCACTCCAACGCTCCTCCGAAGGCCCAGATCAGTGGCGGGCCGTACTCGTGATCTTTCTTGCCTTTCACCAGCTCGCTGTACGTGGAGGTTTGCTCCCCCATGCGCAAGATGATGGGATGGTTCTCTGGGCCGAGGTACACGTCGAAGAGCGTGGCCATGACCTCGCGCTGCTGCTGGGAGTTGCGGAGGATCTGGCGCATCATCATGCCGTACACCTGCTTCTGTCCCGACTTCCACGTCTTCACCTCCTTGAGCCCGTCGGCGCGCTTGCCGTCGTCCTCGCCCTGGCGCGACCGCACCACACGGACGTGCGCTGCTGGAGCGCCCCCGGCGCCCGCTGCCGTCAGCGTTGCCGGCATGAACTGCCCGCCTCGGATGGGCGGGACGAGGAACAACAAGCCGCGGAAGCGGCAAGGGTAAGTGCACGCGTCGAAGGTGTTCGTGCAGTTCACTCACTGAGCCAAAAACCGCTACGTCGCATAGTCCGCATCTAAGTTCAGAAGGTGTCCGAATCTCCCAAGACATGTGGGCCCTGCCAAGTTGACAACGTCCATTAGCGTAAGCCCGTTTGAGATGATGTTGGGTAGATTGCCGATCCCGAAAGACAGAGCAGCAGTTAGGGCACTGATTTAATATCACTCCAGAGTTTAGGATAGAACGGATACCATGATGCGCCGTTTGATGTGCTAGAAGCTGTTGATAAGTAGCAAAGCCAAGATCACAACTCTGATGGGTAGAATCTAAGAGCTTACATACATGTTCTTGACCAGACTGTGGGACCTGAAATTGAGTGTGACGAAATAGTCGGTCCCAATGCCTTCTATCCGTAAAGACTGCAGAGCGTAAAAGGCTGGGGTCTATCTTCAAAAACTCATGAGCCGAATCTGAGTTCTCCTGGAATAGCTCTTTCCACGAATCGCCTGAAGCCCCCCATACTTCAAAGAACGTCTCTGTACCACTAATATCACGATAACAGTCGAGGTCACGAGCAAACTGACGTATCCACGGATTGGCCGTGCTGCTTAATGTGCCAGATGGTGTGAGTGTGGATTCCTCGTTCAGGATGTGTCCTAAGAGGACCGAGACGGTCTGAGCGTGAGCGTGCCTATGCTGAACCATACTCTGGAGCCAACGAACCCGTCGAACCGCGAGCTCGCCCGCGCTCGGCAGGATGCGCCACTCACGCAGGACCTCGTCGTTGCTCAACGATACGGCGTGGGATCCCTCCCAGTTCGTCGCCGAGCCTTTCATCAGTGCACGAAGGTAGCGGACGATGATAACGTCGATACGAGCGTGCTCCGACGAGGTGAGAACGAACGCCTCAAGCCCCGTAAGGCCCTTTTCCACGACAGTGCTGAGATAGAGTTCCCGCTTAAGTCGTCGCAGTCCCCTTTCATGCCAGAAGAGACCCATCATACTCCACCCTCCTCTCATCCCCTGGATACGTAGCTCCACCTCCACACCGTTGTTCCCTTTCATCGTGTAGCGTGCGCCTAGATGCCGTGCATGTGCTTTAACAGCGCCGTGTTTAGCAGGACAAAGTTCTTGCAATTGTCGATTAGTTAGGGTGGAGCCAAGATGTGGTATAATGTCTTTCTTGCCCATATTCTGAGAGAAACACCACTTCTGGAGAATGCGATTCATAGCTGCATCACTGGCTGAGATAT
This sequence comes from Prorocentrum cordatum, assembly GCA_963575745.1. NCBI lineage: Eukaryota > Dinophyceae > Prorocentrales > Prorocentraceae > Prorocentrum > Prorocentrum cordatum. The sequence goes on from CAUYUJ010017205.1 coordinate 500,471, forward strand.
TCTGAATAACTTCCTGAACATTCATATTACGAGGTACAAGACGCTTACGGAAGATGTCGTCAGCAAAGCCCGAGAGGGAGACGTCAATGCTAGATTCACTGCCAACTTCGCAATGAGCAAGAATGGGAGTGTGCGTAGGATCAGCACGCAATTCCTCAATTGTCTCATGGAAGACCCCGACGAATTGTTTAGGCATCTCGCAAGACCCCTGGAAACCCCCGTTCTTCGTAAGAAAGAAAGTGACGCTCCTGATGCAACTTGAAACTCACGACGCCATTCCGAATACGCTGTTCTGCAAAGACCTGGAACTCTGGCTTCACAACTCGATCACCCACAGCCGCTAAAGATGAGGAGGATGGGCACATGAACGCATTGCTAAGATCGTGGAGCTCATTCAAGTGAGGGAGGGCAAGACGACGAAGAGCGAAGCCGACGCGCTGTTGGACAAGGATTGCCCCCTCCCTCCGCCGATGCCTTAAGAACCCATGCCACCACCCAGGGAAACTTGAGTCGTAATGCTTAGCTTCCTCCCCCCAGCTATAGATAACGGCATACCAGAATTTCCAAAACGTGTCCAACAGGTGGATAACTCTAACGCTTTGCATCTTGTCCTTGTTATTGCTCTTGTCTAAGAATACACCCTCAGTAGTGTTGGCCTTCGTAGGGAGTTGCTCCACTTGCATTGCATGAATAATAATATCTATAAATGCTCTACGAGCGCGTAACAGCCCAGCTGAAACCAGGAAGCGGTTCTCACGGCCATCTTCAGCCCTAGCACCGCCATGGGCACCAGGGGTTTCACTCCGGAACAGACTCGGTGCGGGAGAACCAGCAATGCGCGCATCAAGGTCGTCGTCTGCCTGGCCCACCGCTGGAAAGAATTCATCATCAGCTCGTGGCACAAACTGTCCAAGTACGGGCACAGGATCAGGTGTAGCACTTGCATAGCCTAAACCAAAACCTTGAAGACGGGTTTTAGACAGATGACCAGGGTCGAGAACCATGAGGGCGACTTCGACGGGGACGCTCCAGCTAACTGTGGCACGACGTTTCTTTGCCCGACGTAGCTGATAGATAAGCCTAGTCACCGACGTCTCCGCCAGCACTTCCATGTGAGAAGTTCGGGTGAGGCTGCCAGCAATGGGGGGAACCGCCAAAAACTCGGCCAACTTAGTCTTATAGTCCTCCAGATAGGTCGCCTCCATTCCTCCATCGCGCTCCGCGGGCCAGAGGGTGGGCCACCGCCCCGACCCCCTCGCCGCACGCGAAGGGGGTGGCATGCATGGGCTCCCGCGGGGCCCTCCGGGGGGCCCTCAGGGGGCTCTCCATGGGGCCCTCCTGGGGAGCTCCTATGGCCCTCCTGGGAGCTCCGGGGGCCCTCTCGGGCTCTCCTGGGGCCCTCCTGGGGATCTCGTGGGGCCATCTCTCGTCGGGGGCGCGCAAGCCTGGATCATCGATCCGTGGATCTGGCGCGCGGTCGCCAAATCCATGCATCGGGGGAGGTGCCCTCCCCAAGATGCACCGAGAGGGCCCTCTGGGGGCCCTCTCGGGCTCTCCTGGGGCCCTCCCCGGGGAGCTGGTGGGGCCCTCTCTCGTCGATTTCCGTCCTCGCCCTCGGGCCGCCCTCACTCCCAGATCTTGCCGTCGCTCGGACGTCCCTCCCGCTGTGCCTTCTTTTCGTCCTCGCGCGCGCATCTCTCTGCTGTTGCTCTCCATGGTCCAGGATGCTCCCTGGCGGCCCTCGCCGAGCAAAACTGCACGCGTCCCAGCGGTTCCGAGATGTGCACCTGTTGGGGGCGCGCAAACCTGCATTGGCGATGTATGGACTTGGCGCGCGGTCGCCAAGTCCATGCATCGGGGGAGGCGCCCTCTCCGCATAATGCGGCCGGTATCGCCTCGTTCGGCGGCGGAACTCCGCGATTCCCCATGGAAGCGGGACCCGTCGCCAATCCACGCCGCCTTGATCCATGTTTGCGATCGCCTGACCTTGGGGGCCGTCGATCAGCAAAGGGTGGCGGCGTGAATCGACGTCCCCCGTGGGAGGCTCCCAAGAGGACCTCGTGGGGCGCTCTCTTGGGGCCGTCTTGGGCTCCTCCTGGGCCCCACTTGGGACTCTCCAGGGCCGCCTTGCAGCCATCTTGAAGCCCCAGGGGTCTGTCGGACAACGAAACGGCGAGTGCCGAGGCGCCCACCCCCTGAGCACAGGGTCCGGAACTTTGGCTCAGCGTGTCGCTCCACCGGCTCTGGCCCACCACGCTTCGGCGCGATACGCCATCCGCTTCCCAGCCCCCCAGCGTCAACGCCCCGGAACCTTTCCTAGCCTTCCGCCCCGCATAGCGGAGCGACATGCTATCCGCACGGCGCAGCGTGTCGCCGGGGGGGCCGCCGCCGCGACACGCTGCGCAAAAACTCCTGACCGTATCCCCCATATTGACGTTGCCCCTGATCGTTCCCTCCCGCCGCTCTGGTGGCACCCCTGTGGACCCGCCCCGAGGGTTACTCCAGCGTTTTTTTTTTTTTTTACAAAAAAAAAAAAAAAAAAAAAAAAAAAATGGCCAGGGAAACCAATGGCAGACAAGTTCGTCAACACCTCGTAACTGAAGCTGAATCGAGGTCCACCAACTAAGAGTTGCAGCGCATTCTGATATGCTGACGTAACAGAACGGGTAGGCGGTGCAAACTGCATGACGACGGAGAGAATGCTAAGAGAGAGAGTATGGAATGTGGAGATGTTCTGAGCGAGGGTGAACCCAGCTTGTCGGACTTCGCGGACACGCGGAACAAACTTCGCAACCGGCGTAAGCCAGTCGCTGTCAGGGGCAGAAATGCCAATCATCATGCCCAAATACTTGCAAGCAGTCACCACCTGAATACCCTCGAGCGAAAGAAGGAAGGTGGCAATGTGCGGCTGCAGCCTGCAAGAAAAGACATCAGCGTTCACAAGAAACACGCGCTTACATATGTTCAAAGAGAGACCAACAGCTGCATCCAATTCATGCGTAGCCTGGAAGCGGGGGGAAAGGCGAGGCAAAGTACCCCGAAGACCGTAGAGACAATCACCAGCGCATTCGAGTTTGAGGCGAAGCCCTTCCCAACAACGACGACCAATATACTCTTGAAGGGTGGCAGTCCCAAGACAAAACAAAACCATTGAAGCAGGGTCACCTTGCCGAACGCCCCGAGAGACAACAATGCCCCCAAAGACACGGCCCAATATCGTGTTATGACTATATAGCACCCGATAACATTTTGCAATAAACCGCGGTATACCCATTGCACCCAAGACAGTCAGGAACCAATTAACAGAAAGAGAGGGAAACGCAGCAAAATAGTCAGTCAAAACCAGCGAGCTGTCCTCGCGGCCATGTACATGCTCAGTGAGGGCCCAAGCTTCAGCACGAACAATATGCGCAGCCATGCTGCGGCCCGAGACGCACGCCTGCGACTCCGAAATCATCGCCTGGGCGACAGAGTTGAGGGGGGCAACGCATGCAGGCACTCAGCAACTTAGCGTCCGCGTTAGCCATGGCGGGAGGACGCGTGTTCCCAGGGGCCCTAATGACCTCGCTGCCTTCATCAGGGGGGGCCGTCGCCCTTCGGAAGAAACGCCAGTGAGACTTCCAACGTATCACTCGGTAGGGAATCAATGGCGCCGCGAACCAGCTCCCGATAAAAATCAAAAAGGTACCTGGGGGCATCTCCAAGACGCCAACAGAAATATGGAACCCCATCAGGGCCAGGCACGCTGCGCTTCCGCCGAAGAATGATGTCCCCAACAAAGGTGGCGTAGTCCATCTCCCAAGCAGTGTTTGCTCCTACAGGGACCTGTCGGACACAAGATAGTTACTCTGGCCACGTGGAGCGATCCTCCTGCGCCTCGCAGAAGACATCACCCCAGTGACACCGAAGCGCCTCAGCAGAGGCCTCAGGGGAGGGAAAGGGGCGGTTGTTCGAGTCCACAGTTCCTTGAAGCCAGGTGCGGCGACGGAATTGCTGCCAGAACTGGCGACGACGCGCCATCTTCTTCTCCTCCATAATCCTCTGGAAGTCACCGGGGGGGGGGGTAAGCTCAAGCCCCGTCTCCTCCCCATCAAGAATCTTCATGCATGAGACACGCGCGCGCTGGCAGGGGGCATTCAAATCCGTGCAGACAAGAGAGGTGTCATCAATGAGCTCCGAAAGATTGGGGTAGCACGCAGGGGCGTTATCAATCAACTGGACTTCCTGAAGACGCAGCCCACGAAGGGCAGCCATCGACCAATGATGACACTCCTCAGATGTAGTGGCCTGGCGCAGCTTTATGTGGCGTCTGGCTCGAGCAGCAGCGACCTGCATACAGTCTATAGCCCATGCAAGAAGGGCCGAGCCAGCAGCGGCGGCCGGCGGCGAGAGAAACAGCCGATCCAGCCCCTCCGCAAACTCGGGCGACTTCGCAAGCCACAGTGGGATATGCTTGCTTTCAGTCGGGTCAGGGCGATACGTAGCAACATGACATATGACTGGAATATGGTCTGATGCCATGTCAATCCTCAGACGCCCCTTCGCCGTCGTAGGAAATCGTTAGATCAGCAAGGATACCAGTGGGCACAGAACAATAGATCCGATCAAGGCGTGCCGCGTGGTCAATCATGATATTTGCGACGGCCCGACGAGTGTCCATTTCCGGGTAAAACTCAATGAGATGAGGTAGAACATTGTGGAATGCTTGTGCATGACGGCGGCCCCCAGGACACCGCAGACCACCAACCGCTCTTTGACGGCCTTCACCTTCCAAAGTGAAATTCCAGCCGCCTAAAACACTACAGTGACATGATCGGCAGACATTGGCACCTCCTGACGCAAAAGACGGAGAACGGAGAGGTAAACGTGGACGGAGTCGGAGGTGTTGGGCATGTGCGCATTGACAACGTTGCAACTAGCAAGGGGCCCAGAGAAGGACGTCAGCAGCACGCGTCCATCAATCAGCGAACGGTGCTCCATAGTATTGAAAAAGCTGGCAAAAGATTTGCTCACCGCCGTGATGAGGCCACCAGCACCGACAGAGTTGGGGAAGAACGAACAGCCAAAGGAGTGGCCCGGGAGTTGGAGCATGAGATGATGTCCCAGAGCAGATTGCAGACATGACCAGCCCATTGCTTTACCCCCGAGCAGGCATTGCTCACACTGCAGCTAACCACAATATTGGCGCTCCCTCCACTCAGCTGGCCAACAGAAACCCCCTATCATGTCTGGGATCCCGTGAGGCTGTCGTCTAAAGGTAGGGCCTTTTTCTTTGTGGCCATATCGATAACAATTTCAATTTCCGTGTCAATGAACTTCCACTGGTAGAGCTCCTCACGGTTAGGAACGATAACGAACTGGCCTTCCTCCGACTTGAGCTAGAACAGCGCCCACGAATCTGAGCCCGATGAGATCTGGAAGCGGCCTGATCCCTACCCAGAGCATCCCATCCGGATCGAACTGGACCACAGACCATTATTCATGAACTTGATCTTCACTGGCCCCCAGAGCACCGAGAGGGCTGATTTACGAAGACAGGCGGGAAGAGGAATGTCGCCACGAACTCGGATGGGAAACTGCATGGCACGGTCACGATAGTCAGTCCAAGACGATGGAGAAGTGAAAGCCCATTGCTTGAAACGAGAGGCATCTTCAACATAAGGAAAAACAGCAGAGTATGAACGGCTGGTACGCTGAACTACCGGATTCGCATTCACAACAAACTCCTGTGGGACCTGAGTCTTGTACCAATCCCAATATTCTGTACGGCATTGCGACAGAACCTCTCTCGGCCAGCCTCCAATCCACACACGGCAGGGGTTGTGCTGATCCTTGGCCTCAGAAGAGGCATTGGTGTCTAGGAAGCTTTCTGGGATGCTTGAGGGCGCCTGACGTTTACGACTACCTCCACCCTCAGAGCTCGCAGCCGTAGACACGGGCCAAGAGAGTGACTCGAATTGATCCTGGACCGTTTTGAATGTATCATTCACATTCGCCTCAAATGCCGCCGTCATCGTACGTTCACCACACGGCCTAGTGCCATCCCCGTCATCCACATCAACCGCAGCACCTGTGATCTCTTGGACCCTGGCCTCCCATGGAGCTGACATAAACGAGACGAGTTGCTGCATCTCCTGCACAAACGAGACTTGCTGTGCTTGCAATCCTTGAAGCTGTAATTCGATCTGGTCAGTCCTGGAGCTTGCCTGGCAGATCGCAGAGAGCAGCTCGCCCTTCATCGACCCAATCGCCGCGAGAATATCAGGAACATCCGCTGCCATCAGGACAAAGAAAGAGGAAAAAGGGTCAAGGAACAGGAACTACGGTAGCGAAATGCTTGTGTTGTGAGAAGGAGAGGACGTGACCTGCTCGGGCGAGCACCTGTGGTCACGATCACGCACGACCGCCTCGCCACCTCGAGACGGGGGGATTGCCGATATTGCCACTTGAGCCATAATGGCTACGTATTGTCGGGCAGACGCTGCTTCGATACTACTCTCGGAGTGCTCGACGTGACTACTGGGAGGTGGCCCTTTAAGCACGAGGGGAGAATCCTGATGCTCCGTCCTTGAGCAGTTATGTGCTCTTCGTTTTTGGTGCCGAATCGCTGCGGATAACGAGCCGCCGCGAGCGCCCAGATCCTGCGGAGCGGGGGCCTCGCGTGCGGAGGTGCCCCGCCGTGGGCGCCCGGAGCGCGTTGGGCGGCGGGGGCTGGGATTATGTCGGGCGTGTCCCCCTACAGAGGGATTTTGAGCGAAAAATGAAAAATACTCAAAATGCCCCCCAAATGTGCAAAAACACTCAAAATATTGTCCCCAGACTATCTTCTACTATTTTCGAATACTCCTCCTGTAGAGGGACAGGCCCGACGTACGGCTGGGAGCGACAGTGCGCTCTGGCGGGGGGCACGGTGCTCGCTCTTGGCGCTGCAGACTGCGGCAGGTCGCGCCGGGGCTCGCAGCGGTGGGAGGCGGCAGGCGTCACCGCCCGAAGCAGGGGAGGCAGAGGGGCGATAGGGCGGGGATGAGGAGGAGGAGGAGGAGGAGGAGGAGGAGGAGGAGGAGGGGGGGAGGAGGAGGAGGAGGAGGAGGAGGAGGAGGAGGAGGAGGAGGAGGAGGAGGAGGAGGAGGAGGACGCTCCGGGCACGTGTGCGGTCCACTCTGCGGAGCATGGAAAAGCATCAATGGAACTGCCGACTTCTGCGCCGCCGACTTCGTTCCCTATCATCGGCGCCTCTTTCACTAAGCCGCTACCGTTGTGGATCGCATACCTGCCCGAAGCGCAGGGAGGGAGTAGTCGTAGTAGTTGGTCGTGTCGCGTCTCGTCGTCGTAGTAGAAGTCGTATTAGTAGCTACGGTTTGCTCGCTCTTGGCGCCGCTGGTGCGGCAGGTCTCGAATAGTGGAGGCTGTAGATGCGGCGTGCCGCCAGGGGAAGGCCTGCTCGCTCGAGTTCGTCTTCTGCTGCCCCTTCTCAGCCTCCTCCGAAGGGCCAGAAGGCCCAGGCGAGCCAGGACGATCTCTCATCCGTCCGCCCACCAACATGCAAGACTTTCCTGAGATCCTGGCGACCCAATTTTTTTGAGCTGGTCGTTCTCTGGCGGGAGGAGGCCTTCTCAGAAGGCGGCGGGACTTCTCAGAATTCCTCGCGCCTTCTCAGAAGTGTTGTTTTGTCTTCGGTAAAGGTTCATAGGAACTTCTCAGAAGGCCCGGTGACTTCCAAACCTTCTGAGAAGGCCGTCTCCTTCTCCCTCCCTTCTCTGTGCAAACTTGTGGGACGGTCCTCACGACACGGGGTCGGGGCCTTCACGTAGAGACCAACCCGCGCGCACGACATGTCTACACACGCAGCTGGTTCGCAAGTGGCTTTGGCCGCCCAGTCACCGATGTCACTTTTGGAAGGCTATGGAGGAGGCAGACAAGGATGCAAAGGCGCAACAGCCGAGTGAAGTGCGCTACCGTGCGCCAGCATCCGCATGGTTGCGCTCGCTCTCTGCCTGCGTCTCCTCTACGTCCTCCTATCTCTGCACACCTCACACGGACAGCCTCCAGCCAAAGCGCGCGCAACCAAGGCCAACGATCGTGGCCGATGGTCCACCGTCCACCGAAGATGCCGAGGCGACAATCGACGTGCACCAATCTGGACCGTCAACGCTGACACGAAGGGTGGTCGCCCGACGGACCGAACTGATGGAGGCAACTCGCCGTGGACGAGCATCGGAGTCAAGCCGAGAGAGGGGCACCCCAAAGCACGGTCAGACCTGGGACAGAAGAACATCCTGCAAGAACATGAGACCCTCCGCCGACCAAACTGAAGAACAGTCGGCGGTACCCTCCCCCAGGATGCACAAGCGCATCCAACAAGCACGAAGAACATTAGGGTACCCTCGATCGTATGTCTCGGTCCCAGTGTATGCCGACGCGTGCCGGGTAGGGGGGGCAGATGCAAGCTGTCCTCGACGATGCTCATGCGCTCGCTGGTGGCCCTGCAGTGGGCCATACCTGATCACACTGCTCCTTTATGTCCTGAGGGGAGGCAAGGCGGCCAGGAGCGTAGAAAGGCATGGACAGATGCAGAGAGAGAGAGAGAAAATAAAAAGAGAGGGGGCATAATCATGTAGTAGAGTGAGAACGAGAGCGAAAGAGAAAGAGAGAGAGAGAGAGAAAGGAGAGAGATATCAAGGGTTGACTGGAGATAGAGAGAGACTGGGAAAACAGAGAGAAACGCCGCAAGAACGAGCACTATATATGTATCGCTCGTAGTCAATCGGTCTAGTCGCTTCATAGATTGGTCGACTGGTAGATGGTAGATAACGCGTTCATAGATAATGACACGCGTATGACTACATGCACTTGAAAATCTGTAGCTTGACAAAGAGAAATGGAGACAGGAAGAGAGGTATAGGCAGAGGGGGTGGAAGAGATAGAGAAAGAAAGAGAGAGAACAAACAAGAGAAGGAGGGAGAGAGGAGAGAGAAAGCTCACACACGCAACTGTATGCACACATATCTAGAGAGAGAGAGAGAGCGAGATCGAGAGAGAGAGAGGGTGAAAGGAAGCGAAGGAACGAACGGACCGCACACACACACACACAAACACAAACACAAACACAAACACACACACACACGCACGCACACACACACACACACACGCACACACACATACACACACAAACACACACGCACAAACACCTACACGCACGCACGCACGCACGCACGCACGCACGCACGCACGCACGCAAACTCACACACACATGCATGCATGCATGCATACGTACGTACGTACGTACATACATACGTCCATTCATTCATACATACGTACACACATACATACACACCACACACGGTATTGTCGCGGCGCTGGCGGTCTCAGCGAGGAGGACAACGGTGACAGGCGAGGACGGCTGCGGAGAGGGGACTCCGGGCGGGCGAAGCGCCCAGAACCTGACGTCGATGTGGCGGCCCCAGCTCCCGAAGGAGTCGTGCCAAGTGGCGGCCCCGGGGTCTGCGCGCCCATGCGAGGTCACCACAGTGCCAGGCGGCCCCAGCTCCCGAAGGAGTCGCGCCAAGTGGCGGCGCCGGGGGTCTGCGCGCCCATGCGAGCGGGCGGGTCGGTCGTCGGGGTGGGCCTCTCACCAGCCGCTCCCCCCCCGCTGGCGGCGCGGCCGGCCGCTCGAACCTCGCGCCGATAAGGCGGCCCCAGCTCCCGAAGGAGTCGTTCCAAGTGGCGGCCCCGGGGGTCATGCGAGCGCCCGCAACGTCGTCGTGCTTTTTTAGTCTGCAAGATCCCCGCTTCACCTCGCGCCGCGGGCCCCCGAGTCGTAGCCCAACCGAAGAAAGCTGGGCCGATAAGGAATCGGCCACGGCCCCCATGACCAAAATCGGCATCGACGATATCCCGCGAAATCTCGGTGACGGTCCCAATGTTTCTTCCCCGTGCATGTGTCGGTTTCGCGCTCGCGAGATGATCCCAAATGCTCCTCAATGGTCCTCGCCGTGAAAAAATGCACGCGTCCGAGCGACGCCAAACATCCAAAAACGATACCTGCCGTCCCCCCCCCGCTTCTTAGAACCAGCCGTCCGCAATCCATTGCAAGACACCTGAATTGTTGCACTATGTGTTGAGATGGCGAAGTACCGCCGGTTAGAAAATGAGCAGTCCGCAATACATGGCAACACCGTGGCCTCGATGCGGAAAAACATCTTGCGTGTCCGAGGGACATGTGCAATGCGAGATGCATATATAAAGGTGCCAGAGTGCGGAGGCAGCGCTTCTCATGGCCCGCCGCCCGCACTCCGTGGCAAGACCGGGGAGGCGAATGGGGTCGAGGGGCCGAGGTGGCACGGAGAGAGCCCTCCACCGGGAAGGCTCGTGTTCTCGGTCTTTCGTGCTCGTGCCGCGCGTGCGGGCGGAGGGGAGACGCTGCGCGGGCGGGCGAGCAGAACGGACCCTCTCTCTCTTCGGCCACACGACCGCCCCGCCCCCCCGCCCAAGCGGGTTGCCTGGCGGTGGTCCGTGGTGTCCCGCCGCGGTGTCCCGATGGTGTCCCACTGGTGTCCCGTGGCATCCCGTGGGTGGCCCCGTTGGTGTCTCGTCGGTGTCCCGTCGGTGTCCCGCCCGTGGCCCGTCGGTGTCCCGTCGGTGAGATCGATGGTGAGACTGATGGTGCGATCGGTATGGGGACCGATAGTGGAAACTATGGTGAGATCGACGGTGAGATCGATAGTGAGGTCCACAGTGAGATCGGTAATGATGGGGGGTAGCGACATCGAGTTTGGAATCGATCGTGAGATCGTTCGAATGAGATCGAACATGAGATCGATAGTGGTGTCCCGTCAATGCCCCGTCGGCGTTCCCTATTTAGATCGATAGTGAGATCGGCAGTGAGGTCAATAGTGCGACCGATAGTGAGATCGATTGTGAGATCGATAGTTGGGTCGATCGTGATATCGATCGTGAGATCGCCAATGAGATGTATCGTGAGATGGATCGTGAGATCGATAGCGAGATCGACCATGATACTGATAATGATACCTATACGACCACCCTTCGGGTGATAAGGAGGTGAGGGGGGGGGGAAGGGACCAACGTCGCACTCGATCGATCTTACGATCGAACTCACTACCGATCTCACAATCGATCTCAATCGATCGACGTCACAATCGATCTGACTATCGATCTCACAATCGATCTCACAATCGATCTCACATTCGGTCTCGCTATTGATCTCGCTATTGATCTCACAATCGATCTCACAATCGATCTCACATTCGATCTGACTATCGATCTAACTATCGAACTCACTTTGGATCTCATTATCGATCGTACATTCGGTCTCACTACCGATCTCACTATCGATCTCACAACCGATATCACAATCGATCTCACATTCGGTCTCACCATCGATCTCACTATCGAACTCACTATCGATCTCATTATCAATCTCAATCGATCGATCTCACAATCGATCTGACGATCGATCTCACAATCGATCTCACAATAGATCCCACTATCGATCTCACATTCGGTCTCACTGTCGATCTCACTATCGATATCACAATCGATCTCACAATCGATCTCCTATTCGGTCTCACAATCGATCTCACTACCAATACCACTATCGATCTCACAATCGATCTGACATTCGGTCCCACGCTCGATCTCACAATCGATATCATTGTCGATCTCACTATCGATCTCACATTCGACCTGACTATCGATCTCACTATCGATCATCAAAATCGAACGCCAACATCATCATCACCATCATCATCAATCAACATCAACATCAACATCAACATCATCATCATCATCATCATCATCATCATCATCATCATCATCATCATCATCATCATCATCATCATCACCGACGGGACACCGCGGGACACCGGCGGGACACCGCGGGGCCCCGGCCGCCCGGAAGGGAGACATTTGATCCGGCCGCGCCTCAGCCACACGGGACACCAGCGGGACACCGGCGGGACACCGCGGGGCCCCGGCCGCCCGGAAGGGAATCATTTGGTCCGGCCGCGCCTCAGCCACAGGAGACTTTCCTCTCGCCCGCCCACGCAGCTTCGCCTCGCCCGCACGGCACGCACGAACACGAAACCGGAATCGATTTCCCGGTAGGGGGACTCTCCGTTCCACTTCGATCTCACCCCCTCACCTCCGATCCATAGTGATATCGGCAATGCAAGGGATAGTGAGATATATTGTGAGCTCGATAGTGGCAACGGTTGTGATATCGATCGAGTGAGATAGATCGTGAGATCGACAATGATGTCCTGGCGGTGCCCCGTGCGTGTCCCGTAGTGAGATCGATAGTGAGATCCATAGTGATATCTGAAATGGAAGGGATCGTGAGGTCGATGGTGAGATCGAAAGTGGAATCGATAGTGAGACTGATAATGAGGTCGATAATGCGACATTTCGTGATATGGATTGGGATGTCGATAGTGAAATCGATCTGTTGATACTTTGGTTTCACACCCCTCGGACCTCATGACCCGAAGGGTCGCCGTATAGGTAGTCTCGGAGCAATTAACGGACCCCCCCCCCAAACAGTGGGATGCAGGCATGGAGAAATGAGGGAAGCGACAGAGAGGAAGAGGACGGCTGCTCACCACGCATTCCCCGCACTTCTCAGCCTCTCTCGGTCCCCAGAGCTCGCTCCTCCTTCCCCCTGCCCGTCGCTGTCCTCAGTGCCCGGACCCACGCAGGGCCAGCGCAAGCAGTGGATTGGAAGTGGTGGAGTGGGCGTGCGAATGCCTGCTATGGTCCGGCGGGGCCTCCCTGGAGGGCCAGACGGCACAGGGAGGACTGGTGGAATGGGAAACTCACGACACCCGATGCGTCACGCGGTGTGCGAACGCCTGCCGGGGTCTAGCGGGGTATTCCTGGATGGTCAGACGGCACTGGTGGGGCTGGTAGAGCGGGAAGGGCGCGAAGCCTGACAAATAGCACGGTATGCGGATGCTTGCCGCGGTCCGGCGGGGACACCACGCAAACGAAGGACCCAACCCTTGGCAACTACACGTAACGTGGCGGATGTGCCGAACTGGGTGGGGAGATGTGCGCAAATGCTCACTCTGGGGCCCTACATGGAGCTCGTCACTGGGCACGATCCGTGAGTGGATTGTGCCCGGGATTGGCGGGCGGAGCGCGTGCGACACCTGCCTCCCTGTGTGGCCGCGCAACGTGTGAGGAATGTGCCGGCTTGGGTGCGGTGCCGCCACCCGAGCCCTCCCGTCGGGGCCTTCGGTGGAACTCCCCATGGGACTGCGAAGCGCGCCAGGGGTGTACGGCAGGTTCGTGTCGTGCCGACCCCAGCGTTGGTTTTTGACACCGCAGGGATCGTTCAACCTTGAACGATCGGCCGCTACCGCAACGTCCGATCGTTCAACATCGATCGATTCTGGGTCGCCGGCGGCGTTCAACCTTGAACGTCCGCGCTGGGTTCGCCGCTGGTCGACACGACGCAAACCTACCGTACCGAAAGATGCGCGGTGCCCACGCGTGCCCCTGGTCGCACTCCTCTCAGGCCACGAGAAAGCGTGTGAGGCGCGAACCGACAGGGGCCCAGCGCCGCCCTGCGAACACCACCGCGAGGGCCGCAGGTGATGTGCGCGTGTGTGCGTGTGTGTGTGTGCGCGTGTGCGTATGTGTGCGTGTGTGTGCGTATGTGTGTGTGTGCGTGTGTGTGCGTGTGTGTGTGTGCGTGTGTGTGTGTGTGCGTGTGTGTGTGCGTTTGTGTGCGTGTGTGTGTGTGTGCGTGTGTGTGTGTGTGTGTGTGCGTGTGTGTGTGTGTGCGTGTGTGTGTGCGTGTGTGCGTGTGCGTTTGCGCGTGTGTGCGTGTGCGTGTGCGTGTGTGCGTGTGTGCGTGTGTGCGTGTGTGCGTGTGTGCGTGTGTGCGTGTGTGCGTGTGCGCGTGTGTGCGTGTGTGTGTGTGTGTGTGTGCGTGTGCGTGTGCGTGTGCGTGTGTATATGTGTGAATGCGTGCGTCTGCGTGTCTGTGTCTGTGTGTGCGTGTGCGTGTGCATGCCGAGATGGTCATGCTGAGAGCAGAATGTCAGAGAGGGGGGGGATGCGGAGAGCGGAGGCATGGCGAAGGGACGAGGAGAAGAGGGGGAGGAGGAGTGAGCAGGGGGAAGGCGCGCACGCGCTGCGGATCCAAGGCGATGCTCCAGCAGCACAGGGCGAGCGCTCCCTAAGCAGTCGGATCCGGCGGCGCATCCAGCGCCGCCCCTGGCGCGCTCCGCGCGCCAGGACGAGGGGCTTCTTCTTCCAGGATAACAGCACAGGGAGCCTGATAGTAGCAACTAAGCTGCTGCTGTTGTTGTTGCTGCAACTTTTCCGCCGCGGAGGAGGCATCGCATGTACGACGCGACGCGGGCCGCACCGCCCAATGTTACCCTTTCTCTTCCTACACCTCCTCCCATACATTACGACAAAACAGAAATCAGCACGTCAGATACCTGGAAAGAGAGAGACGGATTCAGCGGCGAGCGTGGGATAGCGGCGACTGCCAATTCCATCCCTCCATCCCGCAAACGAGCATCATCTCACAACCAACTGTCCACAAGCCAAGGCGGAACCCGCCATGCACTCATGAACAGGCTACGAGACAAATGGCACACCAAGCAAACTCAGTCGGCCAACGGAGACAGATGTTGCAGATCGATACTGGCGGGAGCCAGCGCCGCCAAGCACCACTGCGCTGCGCGGATAAATGATTTCACGTGTCGGGAGTCCGCGGGCTGTACATCCACCACCGCGGGCTGTACATCCCCCAGTTAGTAGACTGGGGTCATGATTGAGGTACTCCCCAAACAGCTTGGGCGAGAAAGATTTTGAAAAAAGAAAACCGCGTGCGCTGCATCTCAACAGAGAATTGAAGTGCTCCCCAAACAGCTTGGGAAAGCTCTATGATTGAAAATTGCGCGCGCTGCATCTCAGACAGGACAATAACCTCAAGAAGCCATTAAGGACCCCCCCCGGGGTTATCATTAGCACAACACCGTAATTAAACGATTCTGGGGGGCGGTTTTCGCCGAACGATATGATTAGCACCGCGCAAACGGAACGAAAATGAATAGTTCCCGCGCCCCGTCTCGGGTGGTATCCCAATTGGAATTGGAATAAACAAGAATAATAATGAAATGCGAGGCGTAAAAATAACAGCAGTAATGCGAATAATAATAAGAATAATGGTAATATTAAGAGTATTAATAATACTACGGATAGTAATACTATAGGTAATAATAATAAGAACAATAACAAACATCAATCATAAACGATTAAGAATAAGAGTACTAATACGGATGGCAATCAACATGAAAATGATGATCATACTCCGAAACATAATATGAATAACAATGAGAGCTTTTACTCCTTCTCTTCGCAATCTTTGTCCTATACGACTTGTGTTACCACCCCTATTGAAACATTGTTTTTTCCCGGCCGTCGTGTGGGGTAGCGCATCCGAGGATATCGCCCCCGCCACGCACGGCGCGTTATGTTAGCACCGCACCCGCACAAAGTAATTACGACAGTAAGAAGTACAGTATGATCAATAATACTACTAATAAGAGAAAGACTAAACATACTAATAGTAATACTACGGATAAGAGTAAGGATAACAATAAGAAAAACGATCCGAAAACAGACGAGCTCCCCTGCTTCTTTCCTCCCCCCCTCCTTTTTCGCATTTTCTTCATCATCCTTGTCCTATACGATTCTTATTACCATTTCAATTGAAAAAATGTGCATCCGAGGATATCGCACCGCCAGAAATATTTGCCCCCCATCGCAGGCACGGACGATTCCTTTTCAAAGCTGGGCTCTCCCTTGCGTGGGACTTAATGTTGTTATTGTTGGTGTTGGCGGTGTTGTTGGTGTTTTTGATGTTGATGTTGTTGCTGGCGTTGCTGGTTCAGGCGCCTGATTCAGAAACACAAGGAGACCATATTGCGAGAATATTTCAGGCAGTTTGCTTGTTTCGGCGAGCAGGCTCGTCTGCGTCCACATAAAGCTGCGAGGTGCCAGGGTGACGCTTCTGTGGTGCCGGGTGCGTTATACATTCGCCGGAGAAGGGGGGGGTTCTCAATTGCTTCTTGAGGTTAAGAAGGACGAAGGATGCGGTCCCAGGCTCGAGTAGGAAATGTGGGCGGGATCGAGGTGCGGGAGGGGAGGGGCACAGAGGAAGGAACGCACGAGCGGCGAACATATCCATATCCACGCCCTCGCGGCCTGGGCTCCACGGCGCGATCCCGCGGATGCGCGGTCGCACGGAGACGTTGCGCAGGGCATCCGCGGAACAAAAGCGCCCCGCATCCTCGGGGTCGCGGCCGAAGGGCCCCGCCCGCGAAGCCGCGGATGCGGATGTGATCTTCGCCGTAAAGGAGCGGAGAGGAGGACAACCAGCCGAAGCCCTCTCAGATCGGCAGGATCCACTCGAGGTGATTCCCGCTGCGGTCGGCCACGGCAGGCGGGGTGAGGCCGGTCAGGGGTCCCCCCTGGCCCTGCCGGTCATGTGGATCAGCATGGGCCTCCAGCAGCAGGGTCACAGCACTCTGGTGGCCGAACAAGGCCGCCCTGTGCAGAGCAGAGGCGCCACGGAGCGAGGGCATCGGAAACTCTGCACATATCTTCTGGTGTATGTCCCCACTCCGCTCGAGCAGGAGCCGGAGGACGTCAGTGCCTGTGGAGAAGATGGAGGCATGAACCGGGTTTCCCCCATACGCGTTCATCGCATTCACGTCCGCTCGCCCGTCAATCAACGCTGCGGCCGCCAGTGGCGCGTTTGCGATCGCGGCCAGGTGAAGAGGCGTGCAACCATCTGCGTCGCGGGACCCCACATCCGCGCGAAGCTCCAGGAGCCCCATGATGGCCACGGGGTTGTTGCTGTATGCCGCGTAGTGGACCGCGTACATCAAACCATCCAGCTCCGCCGTGGCATCTGACATGGGGATGGCCAATTTTGAAAGCATCGCCTCCACTGGCAAAGCGGGCGAATCCTCGCACATGCGCGCCCAGCGAGTACTCACAAGCCGGCGATATGCGGGCATGTCCTCACGTTCCAAGAGTCTGTCGGCGAACGTGTTCTCCAACATGCCGACCACTGTTGCGAGAGTCTCCTTGTCACATTGTAGCTTCTCCCCATTATTGCCAATGTGCCCGCGCTTGCAACACGTGAATCGCCCCCGCAACACCGAAGAAGATGGATCCTTCCGTGGTCCTCCAAGCATCGTGTGATCACGGCGTGGTTTGCCTCCAAGCTCGTCAAGGATGTAGATGCGCGCGGCCGTCGTTGCACCGAAGTCCTTGATGGAGAAAGCAAGCTCCTCAAGACGACACCACCCACGTGAACGCCAACTCCTCAGGTCGCAGCGCTCGCCTGTGTTGGCATGCGTGCAAGGCGGGGCGACCACCACCATGATGGCCGCAGACGTTACGTAGGCTGCTAAACTCTGGATTGCCAAGGACTGGTCTCGGGTGGAGGCCTGCGGTATACTCCAGATGTCGAGCCAACAAAACACCTGATCTGGGCCATATTCAGATACGGACTGTGACTCTGTACCCTCACGCTGGGGCGCGAGCACGGGCGTCAACGGCGTCGAACTCATACTGCTGAACTTGCGTTCGAGTTCGCTGGTCCGGTTCTCCAAGCGCTTTACGGTGTCGAAATCCATGACGAACTCCTTGATCATCTTGAACTGTATTCCGGTGTGGTCTGGCTCGCCGAAGGCGGTCCACTGGTGAGAAAAGAACAGGAGAGGACCATCGTCCAGGCGCCACTCGACCAGGGAGCCAGCGCCGAGGAGCTCCTCGTGAAGCCTCATGGAAGTATGAGTACTCTCGTGCAGCCAGGAGGCACGGACGGCGTAGCAGGGGAAGAAGCCTGGCATTCCAGACTTTGACATCCACCGAGGAGTAGAAACGTCCCATGTCGACATGCCACATGCGAGCGGCACCTCCCTTTCTGCCGCGACGCCCCCGCCACAACTCGCTAGGCTGCAACCCATTGCTCCTCGTGCCGTGCTGCGGTTCGCTTTGCTGCTTCGGCCGAGCTGGCTTGAACCAACACGGATACAGAGAGTTGGGCACGCATGCCTGAACGCGAGTGTGCAAGTGAACATGTTAAGGGAGTGCGTTGAGAGACATGTCCAATTCTGTAGATTAGGAATTGCACTATTCAACTAGACTGTGAAACACCGTTTGCACGCCACCGCCATGTTGAACAACAATCGCACATTGAGCTAAGCAAAAAGATATGTACACCGAGCGTGCACAGGCGTTTTGAAAACACTTCATATCAGGCGAACATGCTGTACATCCGCTGGGCATGTGTACCGCGACGTCGCGACCTGTGCGAGGGGACCAGCCCGCTTTTGTTCCTGCGCGCGTCCCGAGCGAGACGGGCACTCCCGCGGCCCGTGGTCCTTGGCTTCCCTAACTGGGTCGTACTAAGCGTGGCCGCGCGCGAGCGCCTTCCGTTCGCCAGGGTTAGGTCGGGCATGTCCTCCTACAGGCGGATTTGGGAGGCAAAATGAAAGATAGTCCACCAACATTTTGAAAACTAACAAAAATACTCAACAAAATCGTCCCTGCACTATTTTTTGACCATGTCTAAATCGTCCTCCTGTAGAGGGACACGCCCGACCCAACGCTAGGTGAGAACGCGCGCCAGCCTCAACACCTAGCCTGCGCCAGCGCTGACTACTGGGCGAGCGCGGGTGCGGCCTGCTGGCTCTGGCTGTAGCGGAGGGAGGAGGAGGAGGCGGAGGAGGAGGAGGAGGAGGACAAGACAAGACAAGACAATCACCATGAGCTCCAACCGGTGTCTCTGGAGAGAGCTGAGTGCACTATGCAATCCAGCTATATCAAAATCACCACTGGGCAGAACAACGAATTGAATGCCAAGTGACTCTGGAGCGGCGAGCCTGATCAAGCCAGGAACGTGCCTAGAGGCTGGGCCTCGAGGCGACAGGACGGTACCCTACGGAGCCACGGTGGCTCCAGGGTACGTCCCCACGATCTCCGACGTGTGAGGGGACCGCGAGGGGCACTCCTGAATTTATCCCAGGGCAAGACCGAAGCCCGAGGAAGAGAAGCATGGGCTTGCAAACGCCGACGCAGTCGCTACACGACGGAGCCCACAGGGCCAGAACCCGCCTTGCAACAACCGAGATGGGCCCTTGCCAGCACAGTTGGCGACAAAAAGTTCAATGTGGAAAACGAATGCGGCTGTTTCACTACTCCCTCACTGCGCTCCGCTGCTGCTGCTGCTCTGCTGATTATACCATTGCGTTGCCATCCCATACACCCGATCACTGTTCATCATCGTCTGGAACTGCTGAGTACCAGGGAAGATATGACGAGAAGCCAAAAAATCTGTTACAAGTCGGAGCCTGGATGGGAGAGAGACGGGGCCTGGCCGAACAACGCCAGCAGGGCCAGCAGCTGGACGAGCGCGAAACACCGCCCGATCCGCACCAGCTGCAAGTAGCGGTAGCCACGAAGTATTACCAGCTTCACGAGTAATTTCAAAATCGCCATGTTTTCCATCATCAGGAGCTTTGCTAACTGTGCCGTCCCAGAAGACGATATCTCGCGGCCTGTCAGAAGGGGACCCACCATGACGCCGAGCAAGGGACTGCGTGCGTGGGTCTATGGCCTCGGTACTAGCGCTCAAGCCGTCTCCAGCTGCTCCACCATCTGTTGAAGCTCGCGCTCCATGAACGTTGGAGGGGCTCGTCCTTGTTTCAGCTGCCAGTCCTGCAACCCCTCGAAGGCCTCCATCATCATCTGGCGGAAGTGGGGGTCCCTGTACGCAAACGTTACCTTATTCATGCCCCGCTGGAACACCTTCTCCACCTTGCAGCACAAGATCAGCTCGCACTTCTTCTTCACCGTCCAACTGCTGTACTCGTCGTACGCGCTCTTGAGCTTGACGTGGAGCTCCTTGGTCAGGGACACCCCCTGCGTGGGAGTGTCGGGTTGCTGTTCCTTCAGCCACTCCAACGCTCCTCCGAAGGCCCAGATCAGTGGCGGGCCGTACTCGTGATCTTTCTTGCCTTTCACCAGCTCGCTGTACGTGGAGGTTTGCTCCCCCATGCGCAAGATGATGGGATGGTTCTCTGGGCCGAGGTACACGTCGAAGAGCGTGGCCATGACCTCGCGCTGCTGCTGGGAGTTGCGGAGGATCTGGCGCATCATCATGCCGTACACCTGCTTCTGTCCCGACTTCCACGTCTTCACCTCCTTGAGCCCGTCGGCGCGCTTGCCGTCGTCCTCGCCCTGGCGCGACCGCACCACACGGACGTGCGCTGCTGGAGCGCCCCCGGCGCCCGCTGCCGTCAGCGTTGCCGGCATGAACTGCCCGCCTCGGATGGGCGGGACGAGGAACAACAAGCCGCGGAAGCGGCAAGGGTAAGTGCACGCGTCGAAGGTGTTCGTGCAGTTCACTCACTGAGCCAAAAGCCGCTACGTCGCATAGTCCGCATCTAAGTTCAGAAGGTGTCCGAATCTCCCAAGACATGTGGGCCCTGCCAAGTTGACAACGCCCATTAGCGTAAGCCCGTTTGAGATGATGTTGGGTAGATTGCCGATCCCGAAAGACAGAGCAGCAGTTAGGGCACTGATTTAATATCACTCCAGAGTTTAGGATAGAACGGATACCATGATGCGCCGTTTGATGTGCTAGAAGCTGTTGATAAGTAGCAAAGCCAAGATCACAACTCTGATGGGTAGAATCTAAGAGCTTACATACATGTTCTTGACCAGACTGTGGGACCTGAAATTGAGTGTGACGAAATAGTCGGTCCCAATGCCTTCTATCCGTAAAGACTGCAGAGCGTAAAAGGCTGGGGTCTATCTTCAAAAACTCATGAGCCGAATCTGAGTTCTCCTGGAATAGCTCTTTCCACGAATCGCCTGAAGCCCCCCATACTTCAAAGAACGTCTCTGTACCACTAATATCACGATAACAGTCGAGGTCACGAGCAAACTGACGTATCCACGGATTGGCCGTGCTGCTTAATGTGCCAGATGGTGTGAGTGTGGATTCCTCGTTCAGGATGTGTCCTAAGAGGACCGAGACGGTCTGAGCGTGAGCGTGCCTATGCTGAACCATACTCTGGAGCCAACGAACCCGTCGAACCGCG
Source organism: Prorocentrum cordatum (assembly GCA_963575745.1). Lineage (NCBI taxonomy): Eukaryota > Dinophyceae > Prorocentrales > Prorocentraceae > Prorocentrum > Prorocentrum cordatum. The sequence continues at coordinate 521,632 of CAUYUJ010017205.1, forward strand.
AGCTCGCCCGCGCTCGGCAGGATGCGCCACTCACGCAGGACCTCGTCGTTGCTCAACGATACGGCGTGGGATCCCTCCCAGTTCGTCGCCGAGCCTTGCATCAGTACACGAAGGTAGCGGACGATGATAACGTCGATACGAGCGTGCTCCGACGAGGTGAGAACGAACGCCTCAAGCCCCGTAAGGCCCTTTTCCACGACAGTGCTGAGATAGAGTTCCCGCTTAAGTCGCCGTAGTCCCCTTTCATGCCAGAAGAGACCCATCATACTCCACCCTCCTCTCATCCCCTGGATACGTAGCTCCACCTCCACACCGTTGTTCCCTTTCATCGTGTAGCGTGCGCCTAGATGCCGTGCATGTGCTTTAACAGCGCCGTGTTTAGCAGGACAAAGTTCTTGCAATTGTCGATTAGTTAGGGTGGAGCCAAGATGTGGTATAATGTCTTTCTTGCCCATATTCTGAGAGAAACACCACTTCTGGAGAATGCGATTCATAGCTGCATCACTGGCTGAGATATTCTGAATAACTTCCTGAACATTCATATTACGAGGTACAAGACGCTTACGGAAGATGTCGTCAGCAAAGCCCGAGAGGGAGACGTCAATGCTAGATTCACTGCCAACTTCGCAATGAGCAAGAATGGGAGTGTGCGTAGGATCAGCACGCAATTCCTCAATTGTCTCATGGAAGACCCCGACGAATTGTTTAGGCATCTCGCAAGACCCCTGGAAACCCCCGTTCTTCGTAAGAAAGAAGTGACGCTCCTGATGCAACTTGAAACTCACGACGCCATTCCGAATACGCTGTTCTGCAAAGACCTGGAACTCTGGCTTCACAACTCGATCACCCACAGCCGCTAAATATGAGGAGGATGGGCACATGAACGCATTGCTAAGATCGTGGAGCTCATTCAAGTGAGGGAGGGCAAGACGACGAAGAGCGAAGCCGACGCGCTGTTGGACAAGGATTGCCCCCTCCCTCCGCCGATGCCTTAAGAACCCATGCCACCACCCAGGGAAACTTGAGTCGTAATGCTTAGCTTCCTCCCCCCAGCTATAGATAACGGCATACCAGAATTTCCAAAACGTGTCCAGCAGGTGGATAACTCTAACGCTTTGCATCTTGTCCTTGTTATTGCTCTTGTCTAAGAATACACCCTCAGTAGTGTTGGCTTTCGTAGGGAGTTGCTCCACTTGCATTGCATGAATAATAATATCTATAAATGCTCTACGAGCGCGTAACAGCCCAGCTGAAACCAGGAAGCGGTTCTCACGGCCATCTTCAGCCCTAGCACCGCCATGGGCACCAGGGGTTTCACTCCGGAACAGACTCGGTGCGGGAGAACCAGCAATGCGCGCATCAAGGTCGTCGTCTGCCTGGCCCACCGCTGGAAAGAATTCATCATCAGCTCGTGGCACAAACTGTCCAAGTACGGGCACAGGATCAGGTGTAGCACTTGCATAGCCAAAACCAAAACCTTGAAAACGGGTTTTAGACAGATGACCAGGGTCGAGAACCATGAGGGCGACTTCGACGGGGACGCTCCAGCTAACTGTGGCACGACGTTTCTTTGCCCGACGTAGCTGATAGATAAGCCTAGTCACCGACGTCTCCGCCAGCACTTCCATGTGAGAAGTTCGGGTGAGGCTGCCAGCAATGGGGGGAACCGCCAAAAACTCGGCCAACTTAGTCTTATAGTCCTCCAGATAAGTCGCCTCCATTCCTCCATCGCGCTCCGCGGGCCAGAGGGTGGGCCACCGCCCCGACCCCCTCGCCGCACGCGAAGGGGGTGGCATGCATGGGCTCCCGCGGGGCCCTCCGGGGGGCCCTCAGGGGGCTCTCCATGGGGCCCTCCTGGGGAGCTCCTATGGCCCTCCTGGGAGCTCCGGGGGGCCCTCTCGGGCTCTCCTGGGGCCCTCCTGGGGATCTCGTGGGGCCATCTCTCGTCGGGGGCGCGCAAGCCTGGATTATCGATCCGTGGATGTGGCGCGCGGTCGCCAAATCCATGCATCGGGGGAGGTGCCCTCCCCAAGATGCACCGAGAGGGCCCTCTGGGGGCCCTCTCGGGCTCTCCTGGGGCCCTCCCCGGGGAGCTGGTGGGGCCCTCTCTCGTCGATTTCCGTCCTCGCCCTCAGGCCGCCCTCACTCCCAGATCTTGCCGTCGCTCGGACGTCCCTCCCGCTGTGCCTTCTTTTCGTCCTCGCGCGCGCATCTCTCTGCTGTTGCTCTCCATGGTCCAGGATGCTCCCTGGCGGCCCTCGCCGAGCAAAACTGCACACGTCCCAGCGGTTCCGAGATGTGCACCTGTTGGGGGCGCGCAAACCTGCATTGGCGATGTATGGACTTGGCGCGCGGTCGCCAAGTCCATGCATCGGGGGAGGCGCCCTCTCCGCATAATGCGGCCGGTATCGCCTCGTTCGGCGGCGGAACTCCGCGATTCCCCATGGAAGCGGGACCCGTCGCCAATCCACGCCGCCTTGATCCATGTTTGCGATCGCCTGACCTTGGGGGCCGTCGATCAGCAAAGGGTGGCGGCGTGAATCGACGTCCCCCGTGGGAGGCTCCCAAGAGGACCTCGTGGGGCGCTCTCTTGGGGCCGTCTTGGGCTCCTCCTGGGCCCCACTTGGGGCTCTCCAGGGCCGCCTTGCAGCCATCTTGAAGCCCCAGGGGTCTGTCGGACAACGAAACGGCGAGTGCCGAGGCGCCCACCCCCTGAGCACAGGGTCCGGAACTTTGGCTCAGCGTGTCGCTCCACCGGCTCTGGCCCACCACGCTTCGGCGCGATACGCCATCCGCTTCCCAGCCCCCCAGCGTCAACGCCCCGGAACCTTTCCTAGCCTTCCGCCCCGCAGAGCGGAGCGACATGCTATCCGCACGGCGCAGCGTGTCGCCGGGGGGGCCGCCGCCGCGACACGCTGCGCAAAAACTCCTGACCGTATCCCCCATATTGACGTTGCCCCTGATCGTTCCCTCCCGCCGCTCTGGTGGCACCCCTGTGGACCCGCCCCGAGGGTTACTCCAGCGAAGGGCCACTCGTACGCGCGTCCTCGTCGTCCTCGCCGTCGCCATCGCTGCAGGCCACCTCGGATGTTCGGGCCACCTTCCCCAGACACTTGAGGCGCAGTGGACCTTGAAACGAACCAGGGACCCATAGCGCCCTTATATATTTCTACCCACGCCCACTGCGCCTCGGCCTTGTGCCGCCCTTTTTCCTCTCCAGAAAGCTCTAGACGCAGTGGATACACGGATGAAATCTCGCCCGCCTATGGGGAAGCCAAAAGGTACCGATACCGCTACTCCCTGGACCTCTCCTGGGGTGCGTTCTGCCCAGAGTTTCGAGGCGAATCCCGCGGTGGCGACGAGGGCCTCCCAGGAGGCCCCAAATGGGGAAAACGGGCGAGGGGGTAGAGGCATGGGCACCTGTTCCTTCTCCGAGCCCTCGCCCGCAGGCGAGCTCGCGGCGCCGGCGCTGCGGCGAGCGGCGGCGGCAGCGCGCGGCGGCGGCGGCGGCCGCGGCGCCCTCCCCCCGCGGCGCGGGCGCGCGCCTGGCGCCGACCGCGGCGTGGCCCTCCTCGCCCGGCCGGGCGCGGGGGCAGGGAACACTGGGAATAACTCGAAGGCCGATTGCCGGCCGAGGGGAGGAGGAGCACAGTCGAAGTCCACCAGACAAGCGCATTCCACTGCTCGCAAGGTAGCTGCTCGCAGTGGCCTGGATCCGCCGCAGAGGATTCACGACATAGTACACAAGGACAGGCGTATGGCTTGTAGGGCGTTTGCGAGTAGGCACTTTGCGAGTAGTGGGACGCGCTCGGCGATCCATAATAAGGACGGGCGATACAGTAAGGGTCCGACCACAAGAAACCTCCCACAAGAGACCCAACCCTGTGACCCCAGGACGTCCACTGATCTCTGGAATGGGAGCGTCACGCTTGCCATCGCAAAACCATAGAAGCCCAAGAAACCCAGGGCACCCTGGAGGGAAGCAGGGTGTTTCTTGGTATGGGTCTCCACTGTAAGGACGCGACTGCCTTGGACGCCGAAATTGGCACTGCTTGCGAGGCGGACTGCCAACACCATAAAAAAGGCGGGCCGCAGAGGCAAGGACGCAAGGATACCCGAAAGACATCCGTGAGTCCTTACTATGAGTTTTGACTGTATCAGAAAGGAGCCGTACAGACAGCAGGTATGATAGGGATGCGCAGCGAGGATGCAGGGGCCTTGAGAGACCATGCTAACGTTTTTTTTGTTCGAGCGAGGCCAGGGGCAAGCAGGCAGGGGTAGCCTTGGAAAGATGCTCATCCTTACTGTGCGGGTTGACTGTATCACTCTCGAGCTCAAGACAAAGCCCCCCTCCCCGCGTGGCCTTGCGCAGGGCTCGTCGGCATCGAGCCGCCTGTCGCCTGGCCTCAATCTCTACCGCAAGCTCAGACGTGAGCTGGGGAGGGAGGGAGGGAGAGGCCTTGGAGGGGGGTTCTGTCGTTCGGGGGCCCTGCCGCCGAGGCGCCACCGCGCGGCCGCCCGCTCCCGCTCCCCCGCGCGGGCGACGCCTCCGCCCACAGCAGGCGCCCCTCCTCGGGATTGAGCGCCGGCAGGCAGGCAGGCACACACACACACACTCACACACACCATGGTTAGGTCGGGCGGGTCAAAAAAATCCAAAAACTGACAACAATAGTCAAAACATCTTCCCTGGCTATTGTTTGACCATTTTTGAATATTCCTCCTGTAGAGGGACAGGCCCAACTTAACACCATGGCCGTCCCCCATCAGTCCCCAGAGCACTGCGGTGGCAGACCACGCGGTGACATCGGAGGATCTCACCGCACGGTCCGACGCCGCAACGAATGCTGGGACCGCAGAGGCCCCATGCCACCCAGGACATCCTCGGAGAACCACCAAAAAGTCGCCTAGCAGTGCGGCCACACAGCATCCCCACTGAGCCACCACAGGGTGTGGTCACCGCACCGTCCAGGGGCCTCCGTCCCTCCTCCCTTGTGCTCCCCTCCGTCCCTCCTCCTCCTTCCTGCCCCCCCGTGCTCCCTCTTCCTCTCCCCCCCTCTTTCCGTAGCCTCTTGGCTCAAACCGCTGCCGTGTCGCCCCCTTTCAGCACACGCTCCGTTCCGGCATGGGCCCACGCGCGCTACCTGCTTGCCACAGGTGACCGCGACACGGCGTCACGGCGGCCGCCGCTGCCTCCTCCGCCGCCGTGGCCTGGCGGCACTGTGCCCCCGCTGCCGCCACCGCCTCCTCCGAGGCCTACGCCCGCTTCGCCTTCCTCAGTCCTTTCCGAAGCGCTCCAGGGCCGTCCTTCTGTTCTTCTTCTGCCACCTCTGCCGCTCGCACCTCTACAGAAGTGTGCTTCGGGTCTCTCCGCGGTCGTGATTCCCACCCCCCGGTCAGATCGACTTTCGAGTACCATCTGGCTGCTCTACGAAAGCGGTGAGCCCGTCGGGTCCACATCCTCCGGGTACCGCGCATCATACAGGACCGCGGAGGCTCCACCGATGGGCAAAGTTTCTACATACGCACCCCGGCAGCGGATCGAGACAGAGGTTCGAGAAGAGGAGAATTGAGCTCTTACGCCTGCTCCAGACCCCCGACGCCCTGCTTGTTTCATCACGCGACCCCCAGAGGTCCGAACCCATTCTTTCCCCCGGCACCGGCTTCTCACCCTGAGTCCTTGTTTGACGGTCCTGAGGCCCAGTGAAGGCCCCCAGAGGCCGACCATAGAGAAGAACCTCGAGGCTATGACTCGATGATTATGCTGTCGAAAACAGCGGAAAACCTCCCTCCGTGATACTTCTTCCATGACTCGAGGGGGTCGGGGGCTCAAGCTGCTGCACATATCGGGTGCTGCCAGAAGTGCCCTGGCCCACGGTGCCCCCAGGACTTCCAAAAGGAGCCCCCCCACGACCTCCGGAGCACCCCTCGCGAGGCCTCCTCCTCCTCCTCCTCCTCCCCTCCTCCTCCTCCTCCTCCTCCTCCTCCCCCCCCCCCCCCCTCCTCCTCCTCCAGCGGGCGCGCTGGCAGCCACGGGCCTCCCGAAGCACGCCTCGTGCCCGCTCGCGGCAGCGGCATGTGGCTCGCGCGCCCCCCCTCGGTACCACGGCAGGCCCTCGTGTCGGGTCGGGCATGTCCCGCCGACGTGCGGACTTTGGACGAAAGGTAAACAGAATACTCCAAACCATATTCTTAAAACAAGTATCCCAAATCGTAGAAACATCCGTCCCGGGATGCTTTCAAATTTCAGATGTTCCTCCTGTAGAGGGAGATGCTCGACTTCTTAGCCCTCGTGATGGGACGCTCCCCCCGTTTGTCCTTCGAAGCCGTCCCCCTCCGCGCTTCCGCTCGCCCCACCGCCCTTCCGGTGACGACATGGGCCTGGAGACGACGCCAGGACGAGGATAAAATCGGGTGAGGATGCCTGGGGGAACCTCTGAGATCGGGCGGCTCTGCAGGATGTCTCGGGCGCCACGGCCTTCTCCGAGCGTTCCGGCACGCTCTGAGAGCGTTCCGGAACGCTCTGGAACGGATTTGTCCTCGTCCTGGCCCCGTCCGAGGCTCAGCCATCTGGGCTCGCGAGCCATCTGGGCTCGCGAAGCGTCTTCCTCTCTTCCCGAACGTTCTCCTCGCAGCCCTGGCAGGGCCGCAGGAGACAGTTGGTCGTCCGCGCATTCTCCAGAGCCCGCTCGAGACTCGTGAGGAGAAGATCGTCACTGCCTGCTTCAGAGCCACTACGAAAATGTTTCGAGGCATCGTTCCCTCAAGAATGGAGACGCCAACGCTTTGGCGGCCGCTGGTGCGGCAGGTCTCGAATACGTGGAGGCTGTTGAATGCGGCGCCTTGCCGCCAGGGGAAGGCCTGCTCGCTCGAGTTCGTCTTCTGCTGCCCCTTCTCAGCCTCCTCCGAAGGGCCAGAAGGCCCAGGCGAGCCAGGACGATCTCTCATCCGTCCGCCCACCAACATGCAAGACTTTCCTGAGATCCTGGCGACCCAATTTTTTTGAGCTGGTCGTTCTCTGGCGGGAGGAGGCCTTCTCAGAAGGCGGCGGGACTTCTCAGAATTCCTCGCGCCTTCTCAGAAGTGTTGTTTTGTCTTCGGTAAAGGTTCATAGGAACTTCTCAGAAGGCCCGGTGACTTCCAAACCTTCTGAGAAGGCCGTCTCCTTCTCCCTCCCTTCTCTGTGCAAACTTGTGGGACGGTCCTCACGACACGGGGTCGGGGCCTTCACGTAGAGACCAACCCGCGCGCACGACATGTCTACACACGCAGCTGGTTCGCAAGTGGCTTTGGCCGCCCAGTCACCGATGTCACTTTTGGAAGGCTATGGAGTTCCTTACCGAGGCAGACAAGGATGCAAAGGCGCAACAGCCGAGTGAAGTGCGCTACCGTGCGCCAGCCTTCAACTCTCCTCCTCCTCCTCCTCCACCACCATCCGCATGGTTGCGTTCTCTCTCTCTTCTCCCCCTCCTTTTTCACTCGCTCTCTGCCTCCGTCTCCTCTACGTCCTCTTCTATCTCTGCACACCTCACACGGACAGCACCTCCAGCCAAATGGCGCGCGCAACCAAGGCCAACGATCGTGAACGCCGATGGTCCACCGTCCACCGAAGATGCCGAGGCGACAATCGACGTGCACCAATCTGGACCGTCAACGCTGACACGAAGGGTGCGTCGCCCGACGGACCGAACTGATGGTGGGCAACTCGCCGTGGACGCAGCATCGGAGTCAAGCCGAGACTACAGCACCCCAAAGCACGGTCAGACCTGGGACAGAAGAACATCCTGCAAGAACATGAGACCCTCCGCCGACCAAACTGAAGAACAGTCGGCGGTACCCTCCCCCAGGATGCACAAGCGCATCCAACAAGCACGAAGAACATTAGGGTACCCTCGATCGTATGTCTCGGTCCCAGTGTATGCCGACGCGTGCCGGGTAGGGGGGGCAGATGCAAGCTGTCCTCGACGATGCTCATGCGCTCGCTGGTGGCCCTGCAGTGGGCCATCGCCTGATCACACTGCTCCTTTATGTCCTGAGGGGAGGCAAGGCGGCCAGGAGCGAGAAAGGCATGGACAGATGCAGAGAGAGAGAGAGAAAATAAAAAGAGAGGGGGCATAATCATGTATAGAGTGAGAACGAGAGCGAAAGAGAAAGAGAGAGAGAGAGAGAAAGGAGAGAGATATCAAGGGTTGACTGGAGATAGAGAGAGACTGGGAAAACAGAGAGAAACGCCGCAAGAACGAGCACTATATATGTATCGCTCGTAGTCAATCGGTCTAGTCGCTTCATAGATTGGTCGACTGGTAGATGGTAGATAACGCGTTCATAGATAATGACACGCGTATGACTACATGCACTTGAAAATCTGTAGCTTGACAAAGAGAAATGGAGACAGGAAGAGAGGTATAGGCAGAGGGGGTGGAAGAGATAGAGAAAGAAAGAGAGAGAACAAACAAGAGAAGGAGGGAGAGAGGAGAGAGAAAGCTCACACACGCAACTGTATGCACACATATCTAGAGAGAGAGAGAGAGCGAGATCGAGAGAGAGAGAGGGTGAAAGGAAGCGAAGGAACGAACGGACCGCACACACACACACACAAACACAAACACAAACACAAACACACACACACACGCACGCACACACACACACACACACGCACACACACATACACACACAAACACACACGCACAAACACCTACACGCACGCACGCACGCACGCACGCACGCACGCACGCACGCACGCAAACTCACACACACATGCATGCATGCATGCATACGTACGTACGTACGTACATACATACGTCCATTCATTCATACATACGTACACACATACATACACACCACACACGGTATTGTCGCGGCGCTGGCGGTCAATCAGCGAGGACCTGGGTCTTGATGCGCAACGGCAACCTTCCACCGAGGAGGCAAGGACAGGCGAGGACGGCTGCGGAGAGGGGACTCCGGGCGGGCGAAGCGCCCAGAACCTGACGTCGATGTGGCGGCCCCAGCTCCCGAAGGAGTCGTGCCAAGTGGCGGCCCCGGGGTCTGCGCGCCCATGCGAGCGCGCGCGTCGGTCGTCGCGGGCTGGGCCTGGTCACCAGCCGCTCGTCGGTCCCGCTGGCGCGCGCGCGCCCCGTTCAGAACCTCGCGCCGATAAGGCGGCCCCAGCTCCCGAAGGAGTCGCGCCAAGTGGCGGCGCCGGGGGTCTGCGCGCCCATGCGAGCGCGCGCGTCGGTCGTCGTGGGCTGGGCCTGGTCACCAGCCGCTCGTCGGTCCCGCTGGCGCGCGCGCGCCGGCCGCTCAGAACCTCGCGCCGATAAGGCGGCCCCAGCTCCCGAAGGAGTCGTTCCAAGTGGCGGCCCCGGGGGTCTGCGCGCCCATGCGAGCGCGCGCGTCGGTCGTCGCGGGCTGGGCCTGGTCACCAGCCGCTCGTCGGCCCCGCTGGCGCGCGCGCGCCGGCAGCTCAGAACCTCGCGCCGATAAGGCGGCCCCAGCTCCCGAAGGAGTCGTGCCGAGTGGCGGCCCCGGTGGTCTGCGCGCCCATGCGAGCGCGCGCGTCGGTCGTCGCGGGCTGGGCCTGGTCACCAGCCGCTCGTCGGTCCCGCTGGCGCGCGCGCGCCGGCAGCTCAGAACCTCGCGCCGATAAGGCGGCCCCAGCTCCCGAAGGAGTCGTGCCAAGTGGCGGCGCCGGGGGTCTGCGCGCCCATGCGAGCGCGCGCGTCGGTCGTCGCGGGCTGGGCCTGGTCACCAGCCGCTCGTCGGCCCCGCTGGCGCGCGCGCGCCGGCCGCTCAGAACCTCGCGCCGATAAGGCGGCCCCAGCTCCCGAAGGAGTCGTGCCAAGTGGCGGCCCCGGGGGTCTGCGCGCCCATGCGAGCGCGCGCGTCGGTCGTCGCGGGCTGGGCCTGGTCACCAGCCGCTCGTCGGTCCCGCTGGCGCGCGCGCGCCGGCCGCTCAGAACCTCGCGCCGATAAGGCGGCCCCAGCTCCCGAAGGAGTCGTGCCAAGTGGCGGCGCCGGGGGTCTGCGCGCCCATGCGGCGCGCGCGTCGGTCGTCGCGGGCTGGGCCTGGTCACCAGCCGCTCGTCGGTCCCGCTGGCGCGCGCGCGCCGGCCGCTCAGAACCTCGCGCCGATAAGGCGGCCCCAGCTCCCGAAGGAGTCGTGCCAAGTGGCGGCCCCGGGGGTCTGCGCGCCCATGCGAGCGCGCGCGTCGGTCGTCGCGGGCTGGGCCTGGTCACCAGCCGCTCGTCGGTCCCGCTGGCGCGCGCGCGCCGGCCGCTCAGAACCTCGCGCCGATAAGGCGGCCCCAGCTCCCGAAGGAGTCGTGCCAAGTGGCGGCGCCGGGGGTCTGCGCGCCCATGCGAGCGCGCGCGTCGGTCGTCGCGGGCTGGGCCTGGTCACCAGCCGCTCGTCGGTCCCGCTGGCGCGCGCGCGCCGGCCGCTCAGAACCTCGCGCCGATAAGGCGGCCCCAGCTCCCGAAGGAGTCGTGCCAAGTGGCGGCGCCGGGGGTCTGCGCGCCCATGCGAGCGCGCGCGTCGGTCGTCGCGGGCTGGGCCTGGTCACCAGCCGCTCGTCGGCCCCGCTGGCGCGCGCGCGCCGGCCGCTCAGAACCTCGGTCCGATAAGGCGGCCCCAGCTCCCGAAGGAGTCGTGCCAAGTGGCGGCCCCGGGGGTCTGCGCGCCCATGCGAGCGCGCGCGTCGGTCGTCGCGGGCTGGGCCTGGTCACCAGCCGCTCGTCGGTCCCGCTGGCGCGCGCGCTCCGGCTGAACCGTGCAGTGAGTGCGCGTGGCCCTCGCAGAGCAGCGCCTGGGCGAGGGAAGCAGCGGCTGCGGCGCGGCGACGCCGGCGGGGGGGGGGGCGGGGCGGCGGCGGGGCCAGGCGGGACCGCCAAGCGGGCGGCCTGGTGGGGAGGGGGGCAGCGGTGCCACTTCGCCGGCACTTGCCCTCCATCAGCGCGATAAAGACAGAGAGCTGCACCACACCGAGGCGGCCAACAGGGTCGGCGTAGCAGGCATCCAGGGCCTTCCAGTAGTTCGGCTCCTGTGGTTCACCCGGAATCTGGAAGAACGACTGGGTCACCATGCCGAGCCCTGGCCTTGCTCGCGGGTCACGGTCTGGAGGAGGCCAATCTTAGGTCGGGCATGTCCCCCTACGGGCGCATCTTGCACGAAAAATTAAACATAGTTGAACAATACACCAAAAATATTACAAAATAGTCAAAACATCGTTTCCATATTATTTTGAACTATTTTTGATGATTCCCCTGTACAGGGATAGGCCCGACTTAAGGCCCATCGGGAGGCCCCGCGGCCGTCCGCCGACGGCCGCTCGGAAGGCCAGCAATATCCCCGAGACGGTCGCGGTCGACTTGGCCTCGCCGCGCTGCCTGCGCCAGCCTGGCCGGCGGCGCCAGGAGAAGATGCCGTGCACGGGCCTCTCCTGGGCCGCGCGCGGCGGGCTGCGGAAGGCGCCTCAGGGCTTCGGGGCGCGCCCGTCCCTCGGGGCCGGCATCCTTCCCGCTGTGAACAAAATCACGACGGAGGTTTTTCGCTATTTTCGGCCTCCGCGGGGCCCTCACCGGCCCTCGGGACCGTCAAGAAACTGCTCAAGATGAGAAGCCGGTCCTGGGGAAAGGGTCCCCGGACCTGTAGGGGCCGCGTCCTGGGGCGTCGGGGGTCTGGGGAGGGAGCGCCAGGTGGGGGGCGGCAGCCAGAAGGTGCTCACCGAGGGCTCGGAGAGCGCGTCCCTCCAGGTGGCCCTCCTCCCACTGCTGATATGGCATAGGAGTCGGTGAACAGCCCTGCGCCGGGCGCGAAGCTGACAAGACAAGCTTAAGGATAGCTGTGCGGAGGTCGGCGAGCTCGTCCGCGAAGGGGTGGAAGTCGGCCAGAGCGGCCCGCCGGAGAGTCTGCCCGCGCGCGTGAGGGCCGAGCAGCGCTTCGGAGAAGTCGCCCACGTTGCTGAAATCGCCCCGAGCTCCCTTCGGGAAGGGTGGCCCAGCAAGGGATGAGCGAAGTGGGCGCTGCCAGGGATGGGGGGGGGGACACTGAAATCCAACGTTGCTACAAAAGTACAACACAACAGAAAATCAGGGCCAGAGCCCCGGACCCCATCATTCTGCGTCATTTTCCGAGTCGGATCGATCTGTGAGGGCCCTTGAGGCCCGAAATGGTGCGCAAACGCGCGGTGTGAAAAAAGTGCAACGCCAGGATCTCCGGGGAGCACCCCGCGCGATCCTCTGGCGCCTGGCGGGTTGCGCAGGCGGTGGGTGACATCTGCGCTGGCGGGGGCAGGGAGCGGAGCGGGCAGGCGCAGGGAGCCTTCTTGGATCACCGCGGTGCTTGCTGAACGGGTAGGGGCTTACAAGGGGATGCCAATGCGGCCTATGTCAGGCCAAGCCAAGCCTACGTATACTTGGCTCCAACAAAAGCTTAACTGGAAACTGGCAACCCACCAGAAATGTATGCGTGCACGCCCATCGGCGAGATGAGATGTCGCGCGCGAGTGCTGAGCGCTCGCGCGCGCGAGATCCCAAGACGCCCCCATGGCTGCAAAATAATTCCATGAGGGCCTGAGGCCAAAAGGCGAGAACGTCCAGCCGACCCTGGGATGACGCCTCGCCAACACGATCCCGTCATGGATTCTGGACCGTCACAGGCCGACCCAAAAATGACCAAACAATGGGGCCACGAGTGACGCCGAGATGGCCCGATGGCAACAAGATGGATCCACGCGCGCCCAGGGTGGCCCCAGAATGGACACGCGACGGCTGCGCGACCCAAGCATGACCGAGATATGCTCTTGAGATGACCTCAAGACGACCCTGACGCGCCAAGAACGCTACAACTTCGGGGCCCAAATTTACTTCGAACCGATCCTAGCATGGCGGGATCCGCGAACGACCCGGGATATTTGTTCACCCCATTTTTGCTGGGTGGGA